>CAUYNB010006988.1:0-71341 GCA_963574225.1 Lagothrix lagotricha | reverse complement strand
TGGCTGTTTGTTTGTTATTTTCCTCCCTTATTCCTTCCTGTCTCCATTGTATAACACAATTATTAGTATAAAAGAGTTTTTAATATCCATTTGTAGACTGCATTCTAGCCTGGGCAACAGAGCAAGATTCCCATTCTCTCCCCCCCCTTTTTTTTTCTTCTTTTTCTCTTTATTTGATTCTTTTTTTCTTCCTTCTTTCTCTTTTTCTCTCTTTTTTCAAAAAAGAAAAAAAAAATCACTGGATTCTTGCAATAATCAGAAGTTGAGAATGAGGACTGATTATTAGTTTCCCTAACGCTGAAAAAGAAAAAAAATATATATTTTTATTACCAAAAACACCTGTTTACTATTAAAAAATTTAGAAAATAAAGGCAATCAAGAAATAAACAGCACCTATAATCTATAATTTTATCACCCAAAGAAAAATCACGTTAACATTTTGGTGTATATCCTTTCAATTAATTCTATTTACATAATAATGTATATATATAAAACTTCCTTTAACAGTTTATCATTTATCATCAAAATATCTTTTGTTAGGAAATATTTATTTATTATTATTATTATTTTTTGAGATGGAGTCTCACTCTGTCGCACAGGCTATATTTATTTTATTTTGAGATGGAGTCTTGTTCTTGTTGCTCAGGCTGGAGTGCAGTGGTGTGATTTCAGCTCACTGCAACCCCTGCCTCCCGGGTTCATGCGATTCTCCTGCCTCAGCTTCTTGAGGAGCTGGGACTACAGGCATGCACCACCACCCCTGGATAATTTTTGTATTTTTAGTAGAGATGGGGTTTCACCATGTTGGCCAGGCTGGTCTCGAACTCCTGGGCTCATGTGATCTACCCGAGTTGGGCTCCCAAAGTGCTGGGATTACAGGCATGAACCACTGTGCCTGACCATTTTTATGAGGAAAGATTTGGATGAAACTTTTGATTATTGAGTTAAATTTTTTTTATCAAGAGGTTTTTTTTTTTTTTTTTTCTTTTTGGCTTTAAGTAAACTTTTTTATTTCATAATACTTTTAGAATTACAAAATTCTAAAAGTTGCAATAAATAGTACGGAGAGTTTCTATATCTCCTTCACCCAGCTTCCTCTAATGTTAACATCTTACTTACATAGCCATGACTCATTTATCAAAAATAAAAAATTTATATTGGTGCATTCCTAAACTGCACACTTTGAGTTTTACTAGTTTTTCTATTAACCTCTTTTTTCTGTTCCAGGATCCAACATAGGATACCACATTGCACTTAAGACAAGTATTTTTTGGGATATCTAATACTTTCAGGATATCTAATACTTTACAGTACAGTGTGTAAAAATAAAGAAGTTGTAGCCCTGCTTCCAATGAGTTCTCAGTCTTCTAAGAGGTCATATGGATATATGACCCCAACAGTGCAGGGCAAATGACACGAACAAAGCGCTAGCATGAGTCTGTTCAGGAGGCTGGAAATGCTTAGTGAAGGAAGTGGGCTGGGCTTTGACATATGGAAGTGGGAAGATCAGAGTTTTTCAGGGATTGTAAGTTCAGTGTGTCTACAGCACAGACTACATCATCATTTCTCAGGTCTGACTATGAGTCAAATCCATCTCTGTGGCTTTTAAAAAATTCAGATGTCTGAGCCCCAATCTCCTACCTTCTGAATCTGAATTTTAGAAGGCCAGGCTGAACAACTTTTTAGTTTGTTTAAGAATCTGATGTGCAGCCAGGATTGAGAACCACAGAAATATAAAGAAAAATATTTGTCAAAATACACATTGCCAGCCAGGCGTGATGGCTCATGTCTGTAAGCCCAGCACTTTGGGGGCCTGAGGTGGGAGGACTGTTTGAGCCCAGGAGTTCAAGACCAGTCTGAGCAACATAACAAGACCACATCTCTATTTTAAAAAACATATATATATTATATTATATATGGTATTTGTTTTTTAAATAGAGATATATAATATATATTATATTATATATGGTATTTGTTTTTTAAATAGAGATATATAATATATATATTATATAAATGTATATAATATATATATATATTTCCACATTAGGCATTCAGGGCATCGAGAAATTAATAATAATGAGTTCTATTTTGCCTAGACCATCAGAGTTACTATTTAGCTTCTTAGTATGACAGACAGAAATAGCAGATTAGTTGCTTCTCTGTTTCTTTTTTTTTTCTGATCTTTCCCAAATGTGATGACTGTGAAATAGACAGACCTAACACAAGACTCAGGAGAAGTGCAAAAGAGTTCTACATTGACAAAAGTATGATTATTTTTATTATTATAAATGTAGAGATAAAATACATATAATCATGTATTATTACTTTGATTTGAATATTAAATGCCATTGGATATAACACATATATTGTGGTACTTGCAACTGATGTCTGTTAAAAATGTGAATCTGGCGGGGCGAGGTGGCTCACGCCTGTAATCCCAGGACTTTAGGAGGCCGAGGTGGGAGGATCACTTGAGCTCAGGAGTTCGAGACCAGCCTGGCCAATATGGTGAAACCCTGTCTCTACTAAAAATACAAAAAAATTAGCCGGTGTGGTGGCACATGCCTGTAATCCCAGCTACTCAGGAGGCTGAGACAAGAGAACCACTTGACTAAGCCTGGGAGTTGGAGGTTGCAGTGAGCCTAGATTGTGCCACTGCACTCCAGCCTGGGCAACAGAGTGAGACTCCATCTCAAAAAAAAAAATAAAAGTGGATCTGGAATTTTATACTACATTGTTAATTCTGAGAAAGTTTCCACAATACTATTTCTATGTGTTTACCCACAAAAATAGCCTTGTGTTTTATATCTGTCGCTTTCACAAAATTAGGACAGTATTTTATATCTGTCTCTTTCACAAAAGTGTACATCTTAAAGTAATCTTTCCTAAATGAATGAATGAAGTTGATAGCAATGCTATAGAAAATCAGGTCAACAGCAGGTACATGGTATTTTATATATATATATATATATATATATATATATATATATATATTTGTTAGTTTATTTATTTTTGAAACAGGGAACAGGGGTTCACTCTGTTACCCAGGCTGGAGTGCACTGGCATGATCATGGCTCAGCCTCAGCCTCCTGGGCTCAAGTGATCCCCCCACGTCAGCCCCCAAGTACCAGGGACCGCAGGTGAGTGCCACCATGCCTGACTGATTTTTGTATTCCTTGTAGAGATGAGGTTTTGCCATGCTGCCCAGGCTCATCTCAAACTTCTGGGCTCAAGTAGTCTACCCACCTTGGCCTCCCAAAGTGCTGGGATTACATGCATGTGCCACGGTGCCTGGCCTAACAGGTATGTGGTATTGTTAAAATGGATGGAAATCTTCAGAGTTTTATCCTGGGTGAAGATAAATTAGAGGATGAGAAGAATGGAATAGCTTTTGGATAACCTTGCTTACTAAACAACTATATTTTAATTGACTCTATATAACTATATTTTCATGGAGTCCCTTTTAGACTGAGAGGATCAAATATTTTTATAGCACACAAAGGGCAATAAACTGAATTTATAAAGTAATATCCATGTCCAAACAATTTTACTTCTACCTTGGAGCATTATAGGAGAATTCAAAAGACCTGGATAAAAATAAAAGCAGAGTATCACTACATCAAATTGACTCTATAAATTGGTGGAGAAATTTAGGCCTATTTCTTTGAGTAATTTTAGCAACAGAGATATGAAGTAGAGGCAATTTCCATGAAATTGGTTACATGCTCATTATAAAAGGACCTATCACTTCTGTATCTCATAAATTATAAATGCTGGAATATACCTGTTGCCTATCAGTAACAAATGACTGCACTATTGACTGGATCTTTTGTTTGAGATTATCCTCTCAATTTCTCATCTGTGAAATGGACGAGTAGCGCTCAAATTGTGTTGGACTTCTTACGTCATGGTCATAGTGTAGCTTGTGTAATGGCGGAGATCTTGTTATCTTTTCAGTATCCAGGATCCCTAAATTCTTTTTTGCAGCCACCTTTGAGAGTGATCTACGTTTTTGTTTTTGTTTCTGAAACGAAGTCTAACTCTGTTGCCGAGGCTGGAGTGCAGTAGCGTGATCTTGGCTCACTGCAACCTCCACCTCCCGGGTTAAAGCAATTCTCCTGCCTCAGCCTCGCTAGTAGCTGGGATTACAGGCGCCTGACACCACACCTGGCTAATTTTTGTATTTTTAGTAGAGATGGGGTTTCACCATGTTGGCCAGGCTGGTCTCCCAAGGCCTGACCTCAAGTCATCTGCCCACCTCGGCCTCCCAAAGTGCTGGGATTACAGGCGTGAGTCACTGTGCCTGGCTGAGAGTAATCTATTTGAATTGTAACAGAAGCTCACATCTCCGTGAAAAGCTGAGTTCACTTTGGTTTTTTGCTACGTGATCTACTGGAGCTCCTTGGCACAAGGGTAATGGTTAGAATTGGGATCCTCAGGACCTCACTTCTGCTTAGAACAACTGCTTTGTCACACTGGCCTCTTAACCACTTTGGTGAAGCACAAAATCAACGGAAAAAGGCCCCAGGCCTTTACATTATATTATACAAGGAAACAGCACTGAGCTGTCTAACCAATTTGGTCCCTTAACTGGGATACATATTTGGTTTTGGAGCAGGTCAAAGGCAAAGATTACACAGAAGAAAAGAGTTGCAGGGGGCTCCACCTATAACATAGAGCCTCACAGTTCAGCCTCCCCCGGTGGCCACATACAGTCAAGAGAGTAATTTGCAAATTACAATTCTGTCCTCCCTCCCTGCCCTTCACACGGAGAGCTTCTTTGTACCACTAGAGTACAGAGCTTTAAGACTTTTGTTTTTGGTTCAAGAATTCCATCCTAAAAGTGGGAATAACGTTGACACCTTAATTTGAAAGCAAAATGAACAAGAATAAAAGACAAATGATAGGGTCCAGTGAATAAAACATAGTTAATAGTTGGGGCATTTACAAATAATGCTAATGCTAATCAATAAATAGAGAAATATGAACCAAAGCAGAAACAGCAGCTCTAAAAGAAAAGAAATGCAGTCGTGCTTTGCTTAACGATGGGGATACTTACTGAGAAATGTGTCGTTAGGTGATTTTGCCCTTGTGCAAACATCATATTTACACAAAGCCTATGGCTCCTAGGCTACAAATCTGTGCAGCATGTTACTGTGCCGAATACTGCAGGCAACTGCAACATAAAGGGAAGCATTTGTGTACCTAATAGATCTATTTTTATTTTTAAGATAGTCTTGCTCTGTCACCCAGGCTGGAGTATAGTGTTTGATCTCAGCTCACTGCAACCTCTGCCTCCTGGGCTCAAGCGATCCTCCCATCTCAGCCTCCCTGGAACTATGGGTGCATGCTACCATGCCCAGCTAATTTTTGTATTTTTTGTAGAGATGGGGTTTCACCATGTTGCCCAGGCTTGTCTTGAACTCCTGAGCGCAAGTGATCTACTCACCTCAAACTCCCAAAGTGTTGGGATCACAAGGGTGAGCCAGCACACCTGACCCTAAACATATCTAAACATAGAAAAGGTACAGTACAAGTACAGTATAAAAGATAAAAATAGGGGGCCAGGTGCAGTGGCTCACGCCTGTAATCCCAGCACTTTGGGAGGCCGAGGTGGGTGGATCATGAGGTCAGGAGATTGAGACCATTCTGGCCAACATGGTGAAACCCTGTCTTAAAAAAAATAAAATAAAATAGGGTACCCTTGTATAGGGCACTTACCATGAATGGAGCTTGCAGGACTGGAAATTGCTCTGGGTCAGTCAGTGAGTGAGTGGTGGATGAATATGAAGGCCTAGGACATTACACTCCTGTAGACTTTATACACACTGTACATTTAGTTTACACTAAATTTATTAAATAATATTTTTCATTCTTCAATAATAAATTAACCTTAGCTTACTATAACTTTTTTACTTTATAAAGTTTTTAATTTTTAAAAAAACATTTAAGGTGGAGTCCCACTCTGTTGCCCGGGCTGGAATGCGGTGGTGTGACCTCGGCTCACTGCAACCTCCGCCTCCCGGGTTCAAGCAATTCTCCTGCCTGAGCTTCCTGAATAGCTGGGATTATAGGTGCATGCCACTACTCCCCAGCTAATTTTTGCAATTTTAGTAGAGACAGGGTTTCACCATGTTGGCCAGGCTGGTGTGAACTCCTGACCTCAGATGATCCACCCACCTTAGCCTTGCAAAGTCCTGGGATTACAGGCATGAGACACTGCAGCTGTCCAACAAAACTTTTTGGTGATTTTTAACAACTCTTAGCTTAGAACATAAACACATTATACAGTGTTTTAAAAATGTTTTCTTTCTTTATATCCTTCTTACCTTATTCTTTATATCCTTATTATCCTTTTTTCTGTTTTTAAATTATTTATTTTTATTTTTTTACTTTTTAAACATTTTCGTTAAAAACGAAGACACAAATACGCACGTTAGCCTAGACCTACACAAAGTCTGAATCATCAGAATCACTGTCTCTCTCCTACACAGCTTGTCCCACTTGACAATCTCCAAGGGAAATAACACACATGGAACTGTCATCTCCTATGATAACCATGCCTTTTTCTAGAAAAACTCCTGAAGGACCTGTCTCAGGCTGTTTTACAATTAATTTAAAATGTGTATTTGTGTTTGTATTTATTTTTCTGAGACAGGGTCTCCTCTGTCACCCAGGCTAGATGGAGTACAGTGTCTTGATCTCAGCTCACTGTAGCCTTGAACTCCTGGACTCAAGCGATCCTCTCACTTCAGCCTCAGCCTCCTGAGTAGCTGGGACTACAGGTGGGCCACTCTGCTTGGTTAATTTTTTTTTTTTTTTTTTAAATTAGAGATGAGGTCTTGGTATGCTGCCCAGGCTGGGCTTGAACTCCTGGGCTCAAGTGATCCGCCCACCTCAGCCTCCCAAAGTGCTGGGATTATGGGTACAAGCCACCATCCCTGGCCATAACCCTTTTCTTTATAAATTACCCAGCCTCAGTTATTCCTTTATAGCAGCACAAATGGGCTAAGACAATATGCATATACTTTTTAGTTTGAAATAGTTTGTCCCACAAAAAGTTGCAAAAATAGTACTGAGGTCCCATTTATTCAGTTTCTCCCAGTGAAAATTAATGTAACTGTAAAATATTTCTGGTTGAATTTTTCTTGACCCTGTTGACTTTTTAGTCACCTCTCCTGTTGCCAACTGATGTGAACGTAGGGAATTTACACGATTTACTATGTGTTTCTGCCAACATTTCTTCTCATCTTCTAATTTTCTCCCTTTCTTTTCTGTTCTGCTCTCCTTCTCTGCTTGTTTTTATGGCTACTATCTTTAATGCCTCCCATTTCATTCTGGTACTCACTTTAAAATATACTTAAAATGTCTTGGCCGGGTGTGGTGGCTCACACCTGTAATCTCAGCACTTTGGGAGGTGGAGGCAAGTGATCACTTGAGTCCAAGAGCTCAAGACCAGTCTGGGCAACATGGCAAGACCCTGTCTCTACAAAAAAATACAAAAAAATTAGCTGGTGTGATGTCGAGAGGCTAGTAGTCCCAGCTACTAGGGATGCTGAAGTGAGAGGACCACTTAAGCCCAGGAGGTAGAGGTTGCAGTGAGCCAAGATCGCACCACTGCACTCCTGCCTGGGCAACTTGAACGAGACCCTGTCTCAAAACAGAAACAGGTTGGGCATAGTGTCTCACGCCCAGCACTTTGATCCTAGCACTTTGAGAGGCTGAGGTGGGAAGATTACCTGAGGTCAGGAGTTCAAGACCAGCCTGGCCAACATGATGAAACCCGTCTCTAATAAAAATACAAAAAATTAGCCAGTTATGGTGGCATGTGCCTGTAATCTCAGATACTCGAGAGGTTGAGGCAAGAAAATTGCTTGAACCCGAGAGGTGGAGGTTGCAGTATGCCGAGATCGTGCCACTGCACTCCAGCCTGGGCAACAGAAAGAAAAACAAAAAGTATGAATTCCAAAGAGACTTGGAGCATAGTAAAATGACAAGACGTGGTATGTGTGTGTACCCACGTATAGAGATCTGTTCATAAATTGGGGTGAGGAAAAGCTGGCACGGAAGTACAGGAGTTAGTCTCATGACCCTCTCCTCAGTAGAGTCCATCTCACCAGGTCTACAGCCGTCTCCTGTCCCAGACATCCTTGCTCTGCTTGCCATGGACTAAATAGCCCCCTTGATTGTAGCCACCGTTTCCATCAGGACCAGAGGCAGAACTCACCATGGGTGCAGAACATGAACTGGTAAGTGTGTGCTGTGCGATTCAGAGATTCTGTAGGCCCTCTAGCTATGTGTACTCTCTTTCTTTTTTTTTCTGAAACGGAGTTTCACTCTGTTGCCCAGGCTGGAGTGTAGTGGTACAATCTCAGCTCACTGCAACCTATGCCTCCCAGGTTCAAGCAATTCTCTGCCTCAGCCTCCCAAGTAGCTGGAATTACAGTTGCCTGCCACCATGACTGGCTAATTTTTTGTATTTTTAGTAGAGACGGGATTTCACCATCTTGGCCAGGCTGGTCTTGAACTCCTGACCTCGTGATCCACCCTCGGCCTCCCAAAGTGCTGGGATTACAGGCGTGCGCCACCGAGCCTGGCCTGCTATGTGTACTCTCTACTTCCCAAATGTTGCTCTTAAATCTTATGGCAAAGGTTTTGTAGTGAGTAGGCTTAAATGTACAACAGAACAAACAAGTTAAAATCTTATTATTTATATTTCTGTTTGCAAAACAAATTGGCTAAATATAACAGACAAATTTGGTATGATTTTCATTATCACTATGTGCCAGAAATTTTAACCAGTTGATACAGTTTGGATATTTGTCCCTTCCAAAGCTCATGTTTGAAATGTAAACCCCAATATTGGAGGTGTTTGGGTCATGGGGGCAGATCCCTGATGAATGGCTTGGTGCTCGCCCCACCCCATTATAATGAGTGAGCTCTCGCCCTATTTGTTCTAGAAGATCTGATTGTTAAAGTCTGGCATCTCCCTCTTTTTTTTTTTTTTTTTTTTTTGAGACAGAGTCTCACTCTGTTGCCCAGGTTGGAGTACAGTAGTGCAATCTCGGCTCACTGCACCTCCACCTCCCAGGTTCAAGCTATTCTCCTGCCTCAGCCTCCTGAGTAGCTGGGATTACAGGTGTGTGCCACCACACCTGGCTGATTTTTTTTATTTTTAGTAGAGACGAGGTTTCACCAGATGGAGGTTTCACCAGAAAGGCAGGCTGGTCTTGAACTCCCGACCTCAGGTGATCCACCTGAGCAGATGCCAGCACCATGCTGCTCATACAGCGTGCTGAACCATGAGCCAAACAAACCTGTTCCCTCTCTCTTTTTTTTGAGACCGAGTCTTGCTCTGTTGCCAGGCTGGAGTGCGGTGGTGCGATCTTGGCCCTCCCGCAACCTCTGCCTCCTGGGTTCAAGCAGTTCTCCTAACCCTCCCGAGTAGTTGGGACTACTACAGGTGCGCACCACTATGCCCAGCTAATTTTTGTATTTTTAGTAGAGGCAGGGTTTCGCCATATTGGCCAGGGTGGTCTCAATCTTGACCTCGTGATCCACCGCTTAGGTCTCCCAAAGTGTTAGGATTACAGGTATGAGCCACCGCACCCGGCCCAAACCTCTTCTCTTTATAAAGTACTCAGCCTCAGGTATTCCTAGATAGCAGCACAAAATGGATTAATACACTAAAGTGAGCAATAACCTCCTCTTCTGGAAAGAAATCTTTTGTTGCTTTAAGTTGTAAAGAATTGCTAATCACTTCTCAATCTTTTAGCTGTGATAAAAAAAAATCAAGCCTAAAGAATCCCTCTGCAGTTGCTTTTGTGAGGTGTTTTTGTTTGTTTGGTTGAGACAGGATCTTGCCGTCGCCTAGGCTGGAGTGCAGTGGCACCATCTTGGTTTACTGTAACCTCCGCATCCTGGGTTCAAGCAATCTCAGCCTCCTGAGGATTTGAGACTACAGGCACACACCAACATGCCCTGCGAATTTTCTTTTTTTTTTTTTTTGTAGAGACGAGGTCTCACTATGTTGCCCAGGCTAGTCTTGAACTCCTGGACTTAAGTGATCTGCCCACCTTGACCATCCACCTCAACCTCCCAAAGTTCTGGGATTATAGGAGTGAGCTACTGCTCCAGGTCTTAAATGGTGTTTTTGTAAAAAAATGTTTATTTTTCAGAGATGAGCGCTTGCTATATTGCCCAGTCTGGATTCAACCTTCTGGGCTCAAGCAGTTCTCCTGCCTCAGCCTCCTGAGTAGCTGGAGACTACAGGTGCGTAACACTGTGCCTGGATTGTTGAGAGTTTCAATATTTTCAAATTGACACACTTTTATTAGTTATCCTTTAATAAACATGGCATTCTAATTGGAAGTTAATTGGCAGAGTTCCAATGTAAACGCTTGGCTCCTGTCACACATGAACTCAGCTTTACACATTCATTTTAGGAGTAAGTTCATGAAGATTCAGAATGATTCAAGCTCGCTTAGGGCATAGTTCATGTCTCCAACCCTTGCGTTATTACATATGGTTGTGTTTTAGCGATAGATCTGATATAAACAATGATTAGCATAGTAATATGTAATACGATATGATACTGTAGTAATGTTTCTTGTATAGAAGAAATAGAATTGGAATTACTTCATTTCTGATATTCTGTACGACCACTTGAGTTTTTAATTTGTGTTTAAAATTTAAAACAGTGAAATAGGAGGCCAGTTGTGGTGGCTCACGCCTGTAATCTCAGCACTTTGGGAGTACGAGGCAGGTGGATCACCTGAGGTCAGGAGTTCGAGACCAGCCCAGCCAACATGGCAAAACCCCATCTCTACTAAAAATACAAAAAGTAGCTGGGTGTGGTGGCTCAGATCTGAAATCCCAGCTACTCCAGAGGTTGAAGGGAGAGAATCGCTTGAACCTGGGAGGCAGAGGTTGCAGTGAGCCCAGATTATGCTACTGCACTTCTGCCTGGGAAACAAGAGCAAAACTTCATCTCAACAACAACAAATTAGCCAGGTGTGGTAGCGCATGCCTGTAGTCCTGGTTACTCTCAGAGGCTGAGGTGGGAAGGTGGCTTGAGTCCAGGAGGTTGAAGCTGCAGGGAGCCATGATTGTGCCACTGTACTCCAGTCTAGGCAACAGAGAAAGACCCTGTCTCTGAAAAAAAAAAAGGTAAAAAGTACTAGATTTTAGATAGTCTTCTGTGGTGAGGTGGTGGATGGCCTAAAGAGGGACAAGACTGGAGGGAGGCAGTGTAGTCAGGAAGCTAATGAAATAATCTGATGAAAAGGTGAGAAGGGGCCAGGTGAGGTGATTCACGCCCATAATCCCAGCACTTTGGGAGGCCAAGGCAGGTGGATCACGAGGTCAGGAGTTCGAGACCAGCCTGGCCAACATGGTGAAACCCATCTCTACTAAAAATGCAAAAATTAGCCAGGCACAGTGGCACGTGCCTGTAATCCCAGCTACTCCAGAGGCTGAGGCAGGAGAATTGCTTAAACCTGAGGGGTGGATGTTGCAGTGAGCCAAGATTGCTCTACTGCACTCCAGACTGGGTGACAGAGCAAGACTCTGTCTTGAGGAAAAAAAAAAAAAAAAGGTGAGAAGGGATTGAACTTGATAAGGCCAGCGATATTTATCTTTGTATCTCCAGTGCCATATTTAATTCCTGGTATAAGGAATGAGCTAAAATGATATTTACTAATTGAGTTAAATTTATGTTTCCTCTTCTATATTCTAATGAAATCGTCATCTTTTGGCTTTAGAACCACATTTCTAGTGACCATTTTAATGCATACTGGGGTTCTAGGCAACAGTTCCATAAGTACTTTGTACAAAACAAAGCAAAAGTATATAAAATGCTAAATAAAATAAAATGGAAAATCTGTCTAAATGATAATAATTCATTCCACAAATATTTATAGATCTTTCCCACACTATATTTTTTCCTGGACCAAAGGATGTGGCTACGAATATAGAATTTATTTATTTATTGAGTCAGAGTCTTGCTCTGTCACCCAGGCTGGAGTGCAGTGGCATGATCTTGGCTTACTGCAATCTTCACCTCCTAGGTTCAAGGGATTCTTGTGCCTCAGCCTCCCAAGTAGCTGGGATAACAGGCATATGCCACCATGCCTGGCTAATTTTTTGTATTTTTAGTAGAGACGGGGTTTTGCCACATTTGCCAGGCTGGTCTCAAACTCCTCACCTCAGGTGATTTGGTCACTTCGGCCTCCTAAAGTGCTGGGATTACAGGTGTGAGCCACTGAGCCCCGATGAAATATAGATTTTTTTTTAAGTTAAAAAAAATTTTTTTATATACTTTAGGTTCTGGGGTACACGTACAGATCGTGCAGGATTGTTACTTAGGTATACACATGCCATGGTGGTTTGCTGCCTCCATCCCCCCATCACCTACATTAGGTATTTCTCCTAATACTGTCCCTCCCCAACCTTCCCACCCCCTGCTATTGCTCCCCTAGCCCCCCATCCCCCAACAGACCCCAGTGTGTGATGTGCCCCTCCCTGTGTCAATGTGTTCTCATTGTTCAACACCCACTTATGAGTGAGAACATGAGGTATTTGGTTGTCTGTTCTGGTGTCAGTTTGCTGAGTATCATGGTTTCCAGATTCATCCATGTGCCTGCAAAGGACATGAACTCATCCTTTTTTATGGCTGCATAGTATTCCATGGTGTATGTGTGCCACATTTTCTTTACCCAGTCTTACCTTGATGGGCATCTGGGTTGGTTCCAAGTCTTTGCTATTATAAACAGTGCTGCAAGAAATATATGTGTGCATGTGTCTTTATAATAGAACAGTTTATAATCCTTTGGGTATATACCCAGTAATGGGATTGCTGGGTCAAATGGTATTTCTATTTCTAGATCCTTGATCGCCACACTGTCTTCCACAATGGTTGCATTAGTTTACACTCCCACCAACAGCGTAAAAGCATTCCTATTTCTCCACATCCTCTCCAGCATCTGTTGTCTCTGGATTTTTATAATATTAATTAATTAATTAATTAATTATATTTGATTGCACTTTAGGTTCTGGGGTACAATATTAATTAATTAATTATTTATATTTTATTGCACTTTAGGTTCTGGGGTACATGTGAAGAACATGCAGGATTGTTGCATAGGTACATACATGGCAATGTGGTTTGCTGCCTCCATCCCCATCACCTATATCGCCCCATGTTATCCCTCCCCAACTCCCTACCCTCAACAGTCCCTCCCCTAGTCCCCACAACAGACCCCAGTGTGTGATGCTCCCCTCCCTGTGTCCATGTGTTCTCATTGTTCAACGCCTGCCTGTGAGTGAGAATATGCGGTGTTTGATTTTCTGTTCTTGTGTCAGTTTGCTGAGAATGATGATTTCCAGATTCATCCATGTCACTACAAAGGACACAAACTCATCATTTTTTATGGCTGCATAGTATTCCATGGTGTATATGTGCCACATTTTCCCTTTCCAGTCTATCATCAATGGGCATTTGGGTTGGTTCCAGGTCTTTGCTGTTGTAAACAGTGCCGCAATGAGCATACATGTGCATGTGTCTTTATAATAGAACGATATTATCCAGGGGAAGGTCTCCTGGATAATATCCTGAAGAGTGTTTTCCAGCTTGGATTCATTCTCTCCATCATATTCAGGTACACCTATCAAATGTAGAGTAGGTCTTTTCACATAATCTCATATTTCTTGGAGGCTTTGTTCATTTCTTTTTACTCTTTTTTCTCCATTCTTGCCTTCTCATTTTATTTCATTGAGTTGATCTTCAATCTCTGATATCCTTTCTTCTGCTTGGTCGATTTGGCTACTGAAACTTGTATATGCTTCGTGAATTTCTCTTGTTGTGTTTTTCAGCTCCCTCAATTCATTTATATTCTTCTCTAAGCTGTTTATTCTCGTTAGCATTTCGTCAAATCTTTTTTCAAGTTTCTTTGTTTCTTTCCATTTGGTTAGAACATGTTCTAGTAGCTCAGAGAAGTTTTTTATTACCGACTTTCTGAAAGCTGTTTCTGGCAATTCATCAGACTCATTCTCCATCCAGCTTTGTTCCCTGGCTGGTGAGGGGTTGTGATCCCTTGGAGGAGGAGAGGCGTTCTGGTTTTGGGTGTTTTCATCCTTTTTGTGCTGGTTTCTTCCCATCTTTGTGGATTTAGCTACTTGTAGTCTTTGTAGTTGGTGACTTTCAGATGGGATCTCTGAGTGGATGTCCTTTTTGTTAATGATGAAGTTATTTCTTTCTGTTTTTTAGTTTTCCTTCTAACAGTCAGGCCCCTCTGCTATAGGACTGCTGGAGGTCCACTCCAGACCCTGCTTGCTTGGGGATCACCTGCAGTGGCTGCAGAATGGTTAGGGTTGCTGCCGGTTTCTTCTTCTGCTATCTTTGTCGCTGAAGGATACCCACCAGATGTCAGCCTGAGCTCTCCTTTATGAGGTGTCTCTTTGGATATACAGGGGTTGGGGAGCTGTTTGAGGAGACAGTCTGTCCCTTATAGGAGCTCAAGTGCTGAGCTGTGAGCTCCGTTGTTGTGTTCAGAGCTGCTGGGCAGGTATGTTTAAGTCTGCTGCAGTGGAACTCATAACCACCTTTTTTTCCCAGGTGCTCTGTCCTGGGAAGGTGGGGCTTTATTTATAAGTTCCTGGCATTCTGCTGCCTTTTTTCAGAGATGCCCTGCCCAGCAAGGAGGTAGCCTAGTCACATTCTGCCAGCAGAGGCATTGCTGAGCTGCTGTGGGCTCTGCCCAGCTGCTGTGTGAACTTCCTTGTGGTTTTGTTTATAGAGGTATAGTTAGAACTGCCTCAGTATTGGCAGTCTGCCTCAGTAATGGCAGACTGCCACGGTAATGGCAGATTGCCTCGGTAATGGTGGACTGCCTCGGTAATGCTGTACTGCCTCAGTAATGGTGGACTGTCTCTGTAATGGCGGACTGCCTTGGTTATGGTGGATTGCCTCAGTAATGGCAGACTGCCTTGGTATGGTGGACTGCCTCAGTAATGGCGGACTGCCTCGGTAGTGGTGAACTGCCTCGGTAATGGTGGACACCCTTCCCCCCACAGAGCTGGACTGTCCTGGGTCCAGCTGTGCTTGCTGTGAAATTCTCAGTCCAGAGTGTTTCGGATTGCTGATCTTTGTGGAAGTGGGACCTGCCAAGCCAGATCACCTGGCTCCCTGTTTCAGCCCCCTTTTTTTTAGTTGAATGGGCAACTCTGTCTCCCAGGTGTTCCAGGCGCCAGTTGAAATGACCACCCAGATTTGTGTGAGTTTTTTGTTCAGAGACCCACTGCACTGGCTGAAATAGCTGTGCTGGAGACTCGTGGCGCTTTTCCGCATAGAAATCTCCTGGTCTGTGGGCAGTAAAAATTCATTTGGAAATGTGATGATCACTCACTGTCTGCGTTCTCGCTGGCAACTGCACTCCAGAGCTGTGCCTATTTGGCCATCATGGATCTCCTGCAGATACGTTTTCAAGCTTAAATTATAGTTGCAGAAAGTTTTAGACCTCGTTGCAAATACAAAGGAAATTTCATTGAAAGTGATTAATCTGCTATGTGATGACATGCTAAAAGATAATACCAAAATTATAAAATTGCACATTTATAAATGGCTTTTTAAGCGTGCTCAATTAAAATAATATGTGTGTCAGTTGATGTTTGATGTCAGCATTTACTGCTGCTTGAGCATATTTTTACATTTCCTTTTTTTTGAAGATGGAGTCTTGCTCTTGCCCAGGCTGGAGTGCAGTGGCGCCATCTTGGCTTATTGCAATCTTCGCCTCTTGGGTTCCTCAAGTGATTCTCTTGTCTCAGCTTTCAGAGTAGCTGGGATTACAGGTGCCTGCCACCATGCTCAGCTAATTTTTGTATTTTTGGTAGAGTCGGGGGTTTTCCACATTGGCCCGGCTGGTCTCAAACTCCTGACCTCAGGTGATCCACCTACCTCAGCTTCCTAAAGTGCTAGGATTACAGGCATGAGCTACCACGCCCAGCCTACATTTTCTTACTTTTTTCGTTTTTTGTTTTTTTTTTCCCTCTGAAGCAGGGTCTTGCTCTGTAACCCATGTTGGGATTGCAGTGGTACAGTCACGGCTTATTGCAGCCTCGGCTGCCTCGGCCTCCTCAGCTCAGGCAATCTTCCACCTCAGTTTTTTTTTTTTTTTTTTTTGTAGAGACTAGGTTTCACTGTGTTGCCCAGGCTGGTTTTGAACTCCTGGGCTCAAGCATTCCTCCCACCTAAGCCTCCAAAGTGTTGGGATTACAGGCGTGAGCCATAGCTCCTGGCCGTTTTTGCATTTTCAAGGACTAAATATGTAAAATCTTATTACAGATTACATTGTCAGAAAAACATTTGCAATACTTTTTAATGGTATGGACCTCTAAATTTGAAATTAATTAAGCAAAATTATTCCCAGTGAAGGAATTCCATTGGTCTCATTAGTAGATCTATAGTTTGGAAATTTGTTTCGCTTCTTTTTATAGAAGTATCTGGAATAATATTTTGAATTTTGTCTTTTGCTCACAAAGCCAAAAGTATTTACTGTCTGGTTCTTTACAAAAATTTTACTAGCTTCTGGAATATACTTTCAGAAACAAGGAGTGGATTTCCCAAATAAGTAATCTTCCAGTAAAAATAATGAAGGTATATATGGTGCAATGATGTAAACTTAGGATAAAGTAAAAATAAATATGAGTGGAACACTCTATACAACAAACCTATAGAAATATTTGGGTATAAATTGAATTTAGATAAATTTATCATGAGTCTCATAAATGTGTACTAAAATTACCTACTTCAGCTCGACGCAGTAACTCACGCCTGTAATCCCAGCACTTTGGGAGGCCGAGGCGGGTGGATCACTTGACTTGTCAGTTCGAGATCAGCCTGGCCAACATGGTGAAACCCTACCTCTACTAAAAATACAAAAAAGTTAGTCAGCTGAGGTGGTGTGTGCCGGTAGTTCCAGCTACTCGGGAGGCTGAGGCAGGAGAATGGCTCGAACTCGGGAAGTGGAGGTTTCAATGAGCTGAGATGGCGCCACTGCACTCCTGCCTGGGAGACAGAGCAAGACTTCATCTCAAAAAAAAAAAAAAGAAAGAAAGAAATAATAAAATTACCTACTTTAAAACTGATATTAGGAAAAACAATCATGCTTTCTTGTGTTTGTACATGATGTCTCTGGCAAGAGAAATAATTGTTCTAAATGAGCATTGCACATTTAAAAATTTTTCATTTGAAACTCGAGCTTAATTTTTCAGATGATATAACTTGGCCAATGTGTTCTTGATGTCTTTTCCTAGGAATTATTTTGTTTTTGAATGGATATTCTTTTTGTACTTTGCCTTGTTTAGAGGGCATTCAAGGTAGGCTAAGTGGGACTATATAGTATTAAGTGTTCGATTCTAGGATCCTGTAAGAGTTTAAGCAATGTTTTATGGGAGTCTATAATATAATAAAATATAGATTTATTAATCATTGCCTGGGGAAACTTAGAAGATAAAGTATTGAAGCTGGACTTTGAAGGATGGCTAGGATTTAGGCTTTTAGGGGTATGTGTTTGGGAGACCGATCTGTGTGGAGTGAACTTTAAGAAAAGAAAGAGGAAGCCGTCAGTGGTAGTGCGATGGGAGATGGAGCTGGATGGGTAGTTTGGGGCTTCAGTATTCATTCACCTAAGAGAAAGGGACTTTATTGACAAAAAATTCTGAGATTGGTATAGTGTCTGACACTCAAAGGTGCTAAATTAATACTTATTGGGTAAATAAATAGGGAGCTATTTGAGGAAATTGAGCAGGAGAATCATAGGGTAAACACCTAATTACAAGGGTGGTCTGATGTTGGTCATCAAAACAGCAAGATTTGCTAAATATTAGCCAAGGCCCTGTTAACGTTTACCTAACATCTATTCCTTCCTAATTCCTACTGGTACCACTTTAACCAATGCCTTGTAATATTGTAATATTCCTTCTCCCTATTGCTTCCCCTGAATTATTTAAGTGCCTGATTTTTTGACTAGTATGAGTGCTTTGCACATAGGTTTTCACACATTTTTTCTAATGGGTGAATGCAAGTCATCACTTAGTAGTCTTTTCAGACAGACTGACAGTATGTGTACGAGCCTTCCAAAATCCTTTCTACTCAAAAATGATAATAGGATAATTAGCCTCTTGACTGAGTCTTCCATCTTACTCCATATTAAAGAACTAGTGGCTGGCATTCTCATTTGGATTCCTGAAATTGGATTCTGTTTTTAAATTTCCTTGGAGGAGATACTGTTATAATACTCATTCTTAAGTGTCTGCAGTCTTAAAACTAGTGAAGTAGTACAGTCTCTAATGGCCTGCTTGAGGCTTTTCTTAAGTTATTAAATAATTTTTATATTTTTTTCTTAGGTATCTTAATGCAATTCAGACAATGTGTCCACACATTCTTCGCTATTTGACTACAGCAGTCATAACAAACAAGGATGTTCGAAAACGCCGGCAGGTGCTAAAAGATCTAGTTAAAGTTATTCAACAGGTAAAACTAAAAGAAATACTGATTATTTTAAAAAACACCTAAGCTGTAGGTCTAACCTCTTTTTCTAAAGTAAGAGTTAGTTCTTAAGGTAAAAATGTTTTTAGAAATAGGTGGGAGGAATACATGAAGTTTAGAAGAGAGAAGAGCCTCAAATGGGCTTTTGTTGTCCTTAAGTCCATGATACACAAGTTGGATGTGGAATGATTTTATTACTGTCTGCTAGATGAACACTTAATATACATTATGTATTTGTGTTTTTCTTATTGCAAAGAGTGAAGAAAATCTGGAACCTGAATATGGGGGGTCATTACTTGTATCATTTTAGATGGCTAAACTTTATATACAATACAGTTTCAATAGACCCCAAGTTGGGCAAAAGGTTCAGGCAGCCATGCTGGTTGATATTTAGTGAGCTTATCAACAAAACCCATAGATTGGAAAAATAAATATTTAAGAATGAATTAAATACAAAGTTACTGTCATTCAGTAGGGAATGAGTACCCTTATGCTTGGGGAAGATCTTTGCTGTTTATTGACTAAGGGAGACTTTTGGTAGTAGGGGAATTTGAAAGCTTTCAGAATGTTTCTTGGATGAGAATTTAGAGAACTTGGTTTGAAAGACATTATAAGCTTAAGGTGTGGTCTGGAATCAAGATAGGAACAAAATTGCTTTAAGAAGATGCTAGGTGATTTGATTAGAAATTAATGATAAGGAAGCAGAAAACAGGAAGATTGGGAAATTCTGGGGCAATCTGCTGAACATTATTGAACCACACCTACCCTGACCTTTGACTTATTTTACAGGAGTCTTACACATATAAAGATCCAATTACAGAATTTGTTGAATGCTTATATGTTAACTTTGACTTTGATGGGGCTCAGAAAAAGCTGAGGGAATGTGAATCAGTAAGTATGATTTTTTTACTTACAAATTAATAATCTTAAATTTTTTGATATTTTAAAGTTAATCTTGCAGTATCTTCATTAAAATAATGAAGTGTAATTATAACAGAAATATGTTTGTTAATCTTAAAATGGCCTGGATGGCTTGTTTATTAACCCTAAAATGACTTAAATGGCCTATGTTTATTAATCTTAAAATAGGAATGTGCTAGAGTAATGACTTTTTTAATGTTATTGCCTTGTGTTTATCCCTTTTGTGAGGGAAATTTGTTAAAATATTGGGGGTAACTTAAATTCACAGATATATCTATGATTTCACATCTAATCTTGAATGAGTAAATATTTATAATATTTAATATGTATAAGCAAAGTCTCTTTGAATTGCAATATATGGAGTGTTTTTAATTTTGTTTCATAGATGGGCTTATCTTTAGAATTTTTCACATGGTTGTATTTAACATTTGTGATAAACCACTCAATTCATTGTAGTTACGAGTTTTATAACTGCAGTGCCTCCTGTTTAACATCTGTGGAAGAGTTAGATTATAGTTGTTTTGAATAATTAGTTTACAAGTTTTAAGAAACTAAACTAAGAATTTTACCTGCTAAATGTAGTCACAGTTACTAGATTCACAAGTTACTGGTCATCAGTTTCATCCTTTGTACCAAAATTTTAGCACACAATGGGCAATTTGTTGACAAAGATTTTATTTCTCTAAGAAAAAAACTGATCATGCAAATATACATTCCCTGGTGATTTTCAAACATTAGACGGAATAGAAAATTAGAATCCAGATGGTAATTTGTGTTTTTCATAGTCGTTTCATTGTTAAGGTAAACATTGGTGTATATTCATTATGCTAAATGTCTAGGTTTTGCTGTTAAAAGACCTAGAGGGCACTTGGTTGCTGTTCTTGAAGTTAGAACATTCTCTTTTAATTATACCATCTATGGCATAGGAGCCACCTTTTGCCTTCTTTTCCTTTCTGATTTCTAAGTCTACTTGAGGTTATAGAAATACTCAGGGCTTTAGTTGATTTATAACTGTTTTAAATAGTTGGAAAAGATTGTTATCTGCAGAGCATTTATGTAGAATAATGAATAGTACCAAACTTTGTTGTCAGAAAGCTATTTTATTAAAGTTATCAGTGGAACAAGAAAACATAGCAGTTTTTAGGTCTTTATTTTGTGGCATTCTTTTACTCATTATTTAAATCATTAAAGATTTGAAAACAGTATTCTAGAAAGTGCTGTGGTGTAGAACTCACGATATTAGAATGGAAAAATCAAGCAGACAAAATATTTGATTCAAGTTTTAGGCAATTGCTTGTCAGCATCATTAATTTTTGTTGTATTTGTGCATGTAGGTGCTTGTGAATGACTTCTTCTTGGTGGCTTGTCTTGAAGATTTCATTGAAAATGCCCGTCTCTTCATATTTGAGACTTTCTGTCGCATCCACCAGTGTATCAGCATTAAGTAAGAACACCGTGATTTGATTTGTATTTTCTACTTTAAAATTCCTGGAAATTTCCATTTATTATGTATTTACACTTAATAGAATTCCAGTTAATTGGATTTTTATTTCCCTTTGCTTTCAGAAGAACAATGAAACAATTTGATAATTTATTTAAAAACCTAACTTTTGCTACAGGCTCAGATATTTTTAGCTTGTATGTGTATGACATTTTTCAAAGTACTAAGTTGAAGGCAGTATATGGTTGTCAGTTACCTTCTTGAAGTGTAAATACTGTTGTACCTTTACATGAGAAAAATGAAGTAAACATTTCTAAAATGGTTTTCAACAGCAGTTCAAAGAAGAAGATAACCATTAAATCGGAAATTCTGTTGGTAGACCTTTCCATTTAATTTGTATTATTTAATTACGTATTTGAATTCTCATCAACTACTATTACATCTTAATATGTTGAAAGATGGAAAAATTATGGTGAATTTTAGTTGTAATTTCCTCTGTTCTGTGAGAAAATTATTGGGAAAAAATTGTGAAATGTACATAACCTATTAGAAATAAATTGTACACATTAGAGTTTTAAAAATAACTAGTACCCTTTGGGCACAGAGGAAGTCAAACAGAAATGTTTAAAAACCTACTGCTTTAATGTTTGCCTCTGAGGAATTGTGCGTAGAACAAATTATTTTTCTTTTAATACCATTTGTTTTCGCTTATCCATCCTTGGCTGGCCTAATTTTAGTGGGTTGTCCATTGAAGTGGTTCTCCAGAGTTAGAAGGATAGTATAATCATGGGATTTTTCCTATGGGAATTGAATCCTTGCCTTCAGTTTTATTAGCACTTTACTATAGCTTGCAGACAGGATTTTTAAAACCTGATTCTCTTACAAATTACGTGAAAATTCCTAATACTAATGTTGGTTGTGAAATAAAGAGATACAGGTACATCATATGTGGGGCTCCAGTGGACAGTGGGTAATGGAATTCTTGGATTGTTGTTTGTTTTTAAGGTTTATAATTAGAGCTTATGAAAGAGGGATATTAGTATTTTGGTTTCCCTTATGGAATTTTCTCCATTTCTCATTATAATATGGTCATTTAGGAGTTTTTTGATCCAGAACTGATGTAGCTACTAACCCTGTTGTGGGCCTTTTGAAAGCTGACTCTTGTTCTTTTTCATCTTTAGCACCTAACATACTAACTTTGTAGCACCTAATGTGCTTTGTACAGTACAGTGTGAGGATACAATATAAATATTTAAGTAAATTTCTTCTGCTCTTTGTGTTAGTGAACTTGGCATTTTTGTCCACAATAATGCTTTTCTGCTTTGGTATTTGCTTCCAAGGTACTATCAGCAAGATTTTTTCTAGCTCTTTTCTTTTAACTCTGCAACCATAGATTCATTCTTTTCTTTCTTGGGATTTAGTTTATTACGTTTTATCAGTAAAATAGATTAAGTATGTGTCCTCCTTACTGAAGAGAGATGTGCAGCTCAAAGAAGTTAATAGAGTGGGAATGTTTCTGTACACTTTTATGTGACATTACCTAAGAATTTTTCAATTTTTTTTTTTTAGTGTAGATTTTTATTATTTCCTTGATCACTGTAGTTTTCTGCTAGACAAAAATCTACAAAGCATTTTCAGACTAAAGTCCTAGTGGCTTTCCAGAGTCCAAAAATATATTTTTTCTAGTAGTAGCATTTTCTTTCACTTCAGTTCTTAGATTTTTTTCAGTGTTTTATTAAGATGATTAAGAATATATAGATCAATAATGTATGTTTTTCTTTTTCTTTCTGTCTTCTTTTTTTTTTTGGAGGCATAGTCCTGCACTGTTGCCTAGGCTGGAGTACAGTGGTGCAAACTCTGCCTCCTGAGTTCAAGAGATTCTCATCCCTCAGCCTCCCAAGAAGCTGGGATTATAGGCATATGCCACCATGCCCAGCTAATTTTTATATTTTTAGTAGAGATGGGGATTCACCATGCTGTCCAGTCTGGTCTCGAACTCCTGGCCTCAAGTGATCTGCCTGCCTTGGCATCCGAGGGTGCTGGGATTACAGGCATGAGCCACTTGTGCCCAGCGTTTTTTCAAATACTGTGGTAGAATTTTCAATCTGAAAGAAATCTTAGGGATCTTCTAATCCAACAACACAGTTACTTTTCAGTAGAAACTTCTGTAGTGATGGAAATGTTTTATATCTAAAAATGAATTTATATGTGTTCAGTATGGTATACTTTAAAGGTGGCTCACATTTCAAGATCTTGAAGTATGGCTTCCAAATTTCTGTGTGTGTGTGTCAGTGGGACTTATTTTCAAATGCAGTATCATGTATATGAATATATGTATTTATATACGTATATAAGCTGATCAAAGCAGAGCCCATTCACCTTGCCTATCCTATAGCTCTGTTCAACTTTTCTCCTGACTACTAGGACACCTTTTTGGAACACAGTTTTACAAAACACTGACTTGGAACAACTGCATTGTTATGTAGCCAGAAAACTTAAGGCTCAAGGACATTAAGCTGCTTAGGTCTTGATAGAGCCTGGAGTAATAGTTATCTGACATTCATTGGACTGTACCTTATTATAAATTCTTTTTTTTTTTTTTTTGAGACAGAGTCTTGCTCTGTCATCCAGGTTGGAGTGCGGTGACGTGATCTCTGCTCACTGCAACGTCCACCTCCCAGATTCAAGCAATTCTCCTGCCTCAGCCTCCTGAGTAGCTGAAATTACAAGTGCCCACCACCACACCCGGCTAAGTTTTGTATTTTTTTAGTAGAGACGGAGTTTTACCATGTTGGCCAGGCTGGTCTCGAACTCCTGACCTCAGTGATCCGCCCGCCTCGGCCTCCCAAAGTGCTGGGATTGTAGTCATGAGCCACTGTGCCTGGCCTATATGTTCTTTTATATTGTGAACAATTTATATTTTAAAAAATGTCAGGTTTAGCTTAATTTGTCATTTAGTGTGTCAGTTGAGCCAGAGGATAAGGATGAAAACACTAAGTTTAACTCTGTGTTTCAGAATCTCTGTAGAATTTGTTTTACAAACTCCTTGTAGCCACCCTAACCCTTTGAATCAGAATTAATGAGTAGGCTATGCTATGATTTGCAGCAGGGCTGCTATGCTGTATCTTGAGGGTGGTTATTCCGAAGCACAGCCAGAATCAAAAACCACTGCATTAGGTCACCAATTTTTTTTTTTTTTGAAAGATGGGGTTTCACCATGATGGCCAGGCTGGTCTTGAACTCCTGACCTCAGGTGATCCACCCACCTTGGCCTCCCAAAGTGCTAGGATTACAGGCATGAGCCACCGCGCCCGGCTAGGTCACCAATTTTTAAGGTATGTAATTACAGCCTGCTAAAATAAGTGAAAAAATATCAGTAATACGTTTGTTGTGAAATGAATTAAGAAGGTAAGCTTCTTTGTGTTTTTAAAGATGCTTTAATGGCTTAGAAAGACGGTGGCTGGAAATAGTAAGTATTTATGTTGGTACTTTATAAATATAGCTGACTTTAATTTGGACTCCAAGGACTTGGAATCTACAATAATGACTAACAAGATCTCAAAATTACCTTTAAACAATACATAGGGAAAAAAGTACTTGTTCTCTGATCCTGAGGTTTTAAACCTAGCTGTACATTGAAATCATCTGGAGAAGTAAAACAACGAGAATTGAAGCTTAAAAATAATAGATTTCCTGGTTTCATCCCAGACCTTCTGACTCAAAATCTCTGGGATATAGGCTTGAACATCTGAGATTATCCTCAGGTGATTCTTTTGCAGTCAGCCTTGGGGAATCATTGCTGTAAATTAGTGATTTTGTAGTACTGACAACACATTAGAATCAAATGGGAAACTCATTGCATACTCAAGTAATAAACAAAAAATACTGGATGACTGAGCCTAACGATTGAAAAACAAAAACATTTTCTGGAGGGAGACCCCAGTGACTGTTTTTTTAAAAAGATCCTCTAAGGGATTTTGATGCAAGATCTGGCTTTAAAAAATAAAAAAGTTAAATTGTTTATTTTGAGATGATTTGTATCAGTTGTAAGAAATAATAAAGAGACCCCACTGTGTTCTTTACTCAGTCTCTCCCATTAGTAACATCTTGCAAAACCAAGGTAAAATATAGCAACCAGGATGTTGATGTTAATACATTCAAGATATAGAACATTTCTATCACAAGGATCCTTCAAGCTGCTCCTTTATAGTGGTATTCCCTTCCCTGCCACCTTCTCCTTAATTTCTGGCCAACACTCATTTGTTCTCCAATTCTATATTTTTATTACTTTAAGAATATGCAAAACATTTTCTAAAAGTTAAGTGTTAATCTTCCTAAATGGCAAATATGGTATGTATCATGATTAAGGTATAGTTAATTAATAGCAACCTAACTAGTAGTATGCTCTCCAAAGAAAACATTACGGATATTAATGAGTGCCTTTTTTGGCCAAACACAGAGTAGAAAGTAGTGAGTACACTTTCAAAGAGCTTAAAATCCAGAGGAGGAAGCGGATGTTAAATAAGTAGACAAACAAATATAAAATTACAAATTATTGAAAATATCTGTAATTTTGGGAAATTTCAAAATTTTATATTTGAAATTAAACATTATTGAAAATATGTCCATAGCATTCTCTAGTCACTCTGCTTTGAAGAGCAAGGAGAAGAAAATTAGATAGTTTCAGTGAATCCTGATAACTCTCTAAATGGAATATCCTTAAGCGCCAAACTAGACTTTTTACACTGAATACTAACTGTGGCAAATTACTCCATTCACTCGTTTATGCTGGCTTATTTCTACTTCTAGTTAAAGTTATTTGATGGTTCTATCTTTTGGGGGATAGGCAGAGGGGAAGGAAATGTCTCAGCTTCTTTTTCTTCCACCAAAGGACACATTTCAAATGCTGAAAATAGTATTATAAAACCCATAATTAATTATTAAACAACTCCATTTGTAATTTAGAACATTCTGTGTTAATAGATTTCCTGACTAAATGCCTGTAAGCACATGTGATAATCATAGCTTTATAAATATGCATATTAAGAATATTTTTATATAAGCCTATAGATATGTAGGATAAGTTACAAATCTGTTTACCATAAAGTATGTAACATCTGTCAAAAATGATTACTGTGTTGGGGTTTAATTTAGTATAGCTGAATAGTTTTATCAGCTATGGTATGTGTCTGAAATTTAAAAGCTGTTGTTCTAAAATAATTCTTGGACCAGTTTTCAATTGTAGATAAAAACAAAGTATGGAAGTAATATTTTGAATGTATGTGATAAACATGTTGGAGCATGCATTAATATAATTTCCCAGTGGGGGTTACTTTAAGTTTTGAAGTTATTCTGCTTTGCTTATTTTGTTAAGTTACATTTTAGATCTTAATATTTATTACCACATAATAATTTATATTTAGAATTACTTTTGACAGTTGGAAGAAATAGAAAGGTGTGTTTCCAGATGGAGATAAACAGTTTAAAGGCCATTATCATTGCATTTTTGCATTATCAATAAGGTTTAGTTAATTATAAGATTATAAAGAGATGTTGGAAAGTTCAGTGAGAATTTTCAGTTGTCACATAAGGATTTAGCCTGCTTTCTCCTGTTTTCTTTGTCCTATTTCCTCCCAATCATACAATTAAACAGTTTGCACTTAACACTTAATCTTTAATTAGTTGTCTTTAATTAGAAAAGATTTGGATTACTTTTCTTTGCATATGCTGAATAGCTGGCCAGCAGTCTTCAGTAAAAACTAGACCAGAGGTTCCTATATCCTAATTGTTAAATCAGCAGTATTTTGTAATAAATTGTGCCTGTCATGTAAAATTTGGAAAGCCAGGTTATTCAAAGAGGTAATTAATAAGACAGGTGAAATATAGGCTCCCCAGATCCTTATTTTTCCAAGTCTTTGTTAAGATGAGAGGGTGAGGGAGGATGATGGCTATGGAACGGTTCAGAAAAGGAAGACCATTTAAACGATTAGGCAATGAAAAACTGACAAAATAATCGGTTCCCTACATCAAGACATGTATCTGTGTCCTTAAGTGGGATCTCTGGTATTTTTTACTTCCTGAAAACAAAAAAGTATTTCATTTTGTGCTAGAAGCATGAACATGTTTAATTAAATTGAACTGAGGATTTTTTTTTTTTTTTTTTTTTTGGCTTTGGCTTTTGAAGTAGCCCTTAAGAATTCTGTGCATGTCTTATTTAACATATTCGATATTGTGTTTTTTGTGTGTCAGTTGAGCAGGGGAGCTACTTAGGTTAAAGATATTTATAAAGGATTTACAGAACATATTTAAATATCTACCTTAAGCTGCCTGCAGACAAGGTTGAGATTTTTAGTGTAATCTAAATAATCTAGAAATCTTGGCATTCAAAATCTGGATTGAATTAGGTATTTTTCTCAGAAATTCTGCATTTTGTTGGATTTTGTCTTTTAGTTTATTGATAAATTGAATTATATTCAATAACATGAGGCAAGCATTTTTGTCTTTTTTGTTTTTTAAATGTTTTTTTTTTTTCCCCTAGCCACTAGGCCACCAGGGGGACAACTTTTTATCTTTTAAGCTTTGATAGGATATTACACTTTTATGTTAAAATCTGTACTGTTCTGTATAAAATTGCTAGATTTGAAAAGAATTGTAAATTTTGATTATTTCTGTTAGTCATTTTCTTGCTTTTTGTTTTTCTTTGCTTTTTGTAGAGATAGGTTCTTGCTATGTTACCCAGGCTGGTCTCGAATTCTCTGGCTCAAGCAATACTCTTGCCTTCCTCCCAAAGTGCTGGGATTACAGGTCTATTAAACACTTAGTTTCTTTTACTTTGTATATTTTCATGTTACTTAAAACAAACTACACTAGTTCCACATTCTTTAATTCAGAGTGATAATAGCTTAGATAAACTGAGATGCCAAAAATAATTTACTAGTATTCTTTGGGCCTTATTTCAGGTTTTTCTTTGACTTGATTCACTAAGTAAAGATCAACAAATAAATGATCAACAAGCACAGTGCAAACAAAGATCCACAAAGTAAGATGTGGCTCATAGTATGCAGGCATTTATGGATCTTGATACAAAATTGCACCAGCTATGTTGGAATAAGACTTAGAATATGAATGTACAGAAAGAGGGAAGATAGAGAATTCTAGTTAGAGTTCTTACATAACATGGAATTTTCTTTTCTTTTCTTTTCTTGTCTTTTCTTTTTCTTTTGGAGACAGAGTTTCACTCTTGTTGCCCAGGCTAGAGTGCAATGGCATGATCTTGGCTCACCGCAACCTCTGCCTCCCCGGTTCAAGCAATTCTCCTGCCTCAGCCCCCCGAGTAGCTGGGATTAGAGATATGTACCACCATAACCGGCTAATTTTGGATTTTTTAGTAGAGACAGGCTTTCTCCATATTGGTCAGGCTGGTCTCGAACTCCTGACCTTAGGTGATCCACCTGCCTTAGCCTCCCAAAGTGCTGGGATTACAGGCATGAGCCACTGAGCCTGACCTGCTTTTTAGTTTTTACAGAGACACAGGATCTTGTTGATCTTGTTCTGTCACCCAGGCTGGAGTGCAGTGGTACAGTCATAACTTACTGCGGTCTCAAACTGCTAGGCTCAAATGATACACCTTAGCCTCCTAAGTATCTGGGACTAGAGTTGCAAGCCACCAAGCCTGTGTGTGTGTCTATGCGCACATGTGCACAGAATCTCACTGTGTTGCTCAGACTGGTCTCAAACTTCTGGCCTCAGCCTCCTAAAGTATTGGGATTATAGGTGTGAGCCACACATCCAGCCTAGAGTAGAATTTTCATTCTACTGTCTTAAAAATCTAAGAGTAAATATCATTTCCTTAGGTAAGCTGTTCCCAGATCTCCAGCTTAGAACCGGCAGACCTTTTTGGATCTCACGAGATAGTTCCTTCCACTTTTCCTTTTTTTTGAGATGGGGTCTCACTTTGTTGCCCATGCTGGAGTGCAGTGAGGCCATCTTAGCTCACTGTAACCTCTGCCTCCCAAGATCAAGTGATGTTTAAGTCAAGACCCCTAGACTTAAACTCCGTAAAGGCTGGCAACAGAGGATGTTTTATCAACAGCATCTAACACAGTTTATATTTTGTTGAGTGAATGTTAGCAAAGGAAAAGGATTGGTTTGGTTTGGCTGGCATATTTATGAAAGAGAATAATGGGAACTTGGAAAGTTAAAAGTGTTGAAAGGAATTTGGGAATAAACTGGGTATAGTAGTACCCCTTATCCAAGGGGTATGTTCCGAGACCCCCAGAGGATGCTTAAAACCACAGATAGTACCAAACCCAAT
This sequence comes from Lagothrix lagotricha, assembly GCA_963574225.1. Lineage (NCBI taxonomy): Eukaryota > Metazoa > Chordata > Mammalia > Primates > Atelidae > Lagothrix > Lagothrix lagotricha. The sequence continues at coordinate 42,121 of CAUYNB010006988.1, read as the reverse complement.
ATATACTGAGTTTTTCCCTGTGCATACATACCTATGATAAAGTTTAATTTATAAGTTGAGCACAGTAAGAGATTAACAACAATAACTAATCATAAATAGAACAATTACAACAATATGACAGCATCACTACTCTTGTACTTTAGGGCCATTATTAAGTAAAATAATGGTTCCTTGAACACAAGCACTATGACATCAGGACACTTGATCTGTTAGCTGGGATAGCTACTATATAACTGATGGGTGGGTAGTGTATACAGCATGGATATGCTGGACAAAAGGATGATTCAAATCCTGGGTGAGACAGAAGTAAGACAGCACAAGATGTCATCATACTACCCAGAACAGTGTACAATTTAAAGCTTACCAATTGTTTATTTCTGGAGTTTTCTGTTTAATATTTTCAGACTGGGATTGACTGCTGATAACAGAAACCACGGAAAGTGGAACTACAGATAAGTAGGAACTACTATAGTTGGGTTGTAGAACTAACCCGGTAGCTATGTAGGATAGATTGAAGAGACTCAAGAGGTAAAGTAGTTAGAAGACTAAGAGATAGTAATGGAGCCTGAGCTAGGGTAATGACTAGAATAGGAATCAATCAGACAGTAAGTATTTATTGTCTTCTGTGTACAAGGCATCATGTTGCTAATTGCTGGACATAATGGCAATGAATGAATGAGGAGGATACGGTACGTGCACTTTGTTTACATGTATGCAGTTTACCTTGGAAGCAGATATTCAGTAAAACAACTACAAGTGACTAGAATAGGAATCAGTCAGACAGTAAATATTTATTGTCTCCTGTGTATGAGGCATCATGCTACTAATTGCTGGACATAATGGCAGAGAATGAGGAGGATATGGTGTGTGCACTTTGTGTACATGTATACAGTCTGCCTTGGAAGCAGATATTCAATAAAACAACTACAGCAAAAATAGGTGCTATGAAAGCACTCGAATGATTTATCACAGATGGGAGAGGTGTCTTAGGAGGCTTATGAGGGTCTTGTTTTAGCTGCGACTTGATAGTTTCAATGAAGATGAAAGACAGTGTGTATAAACACACATATATGCATGCATGTATACTACGTATTCTTAAATATTATACATGCATATGTAGGTACTCTTCCATCAGCTGAACTGACTTAAGCTACTAAGACTGGTGTGTTTTTAATTCTGGTAAATTAAGCATTGCAATGGCCCTCTTCAACCTGATCATAAAATTGGAAAAATACAAAATGCAGATTGGTTTATATCAAAAGAGTATTTTAGATCAAGATCTTCATGGTCTGGTCCTTTCCCTCTGTCTCTTTTATCTGAAATTCAGTGGCCATATGGGCTATATAGTATATAGCTCCAAGGAGTGCCCCCACAGTTTATAGCATAAACATACACATTGCCCCTGAGTTTTATTTATGTTTTTCCTGAGATTATACTTATTACTGATGCTCCTAATAGTAGGCTTACTTTTTTTAAAATTTTATTTCAGTAGCTTTTGGGATACATGTGGTTTTTTGTTACATGGATGAATAATATAATGGTGAATTCTGAGATTTTAGCTCATAGCTTTTAGCTCCCACTTATAAATGAAAACATTAAGGTTTTTGGTTTTCCACTCCTGCAATACTTCACTTAGAATAATAGCCTCCAACTCATCCAAGTCCCTTCAAAAGACATTATTTTCTTCCTTTTGATGGCTGAGTAGTATTCCATGGTTTATATATATACCACATTTACTTTATCCACTTGTTTGTCAGTGGGCACTTAGGTTGGTTTCTAAGTGAATTTTGAATTGTGCTGCTATAAATGTGTGTGCAAGTATCTTTTTCATATGTCTTTATACAAAGATTTACTTTGTATAACCATTACGTAGTCGTCCCTTAGTATGCTTGGGAGACTGGTTCTAGGACCCTCCTGGATGCCAAAATTCATAGATTCTCAAGTGACTTAAATAAAGTGGCGTGGTATTTGCATATAACATATGCATATTATCTCACATACTTTTAATCATCTCTAGGTTACTGTTAAAAATGTAAATGCTATGTAAACAAGTGTTATACTGTATTGGTTTTTCATTTGTATTATTTTTGCGTGGTTATCTTTTATTGTTTGGGTTTTTTATTTTTATCCATGGTTTGTTGAATCTGAGGATGTGGAACCTGTGGATATGGAGGGCTGACTTTTAATATACCCTTATATAGAGGAAACATCATAAAACCTTTCTATCCCTTAGATCATTACTTGTTGAGCACCTGGTAAATGTAAAATACGTTCTAGAAGCTGGAGGATTTCCATAAATACAGAATATAGTATCCTCCCCTCAAGGATTTTACAGTCCAGTTGGTGAAGGGAATATGTCATGCATAGTACAGGTCAATAGGCACAAGCATATGAACGAATCAGACAGTAGGGGTCATGGTATGTAAGAGAAGGGTGATCCAGAAATACCAAAAAGTCTCAATGCAGAAAGTGAGTCAAGACTGTGTACACAAAACTAAGTTTTTGGGCCCAGTTAATTAACATTGCTGTTTTTACTTTTTCATTAGCATGTTGGCGGATAAACTGAACATGACTCCAGAAGAAGCTGAAAGGTGGATTGTAAATTTGATTAGAAATGCAAGACTGGATGCCAAGATTGATTCTAAATTGGTGAGTAGTATGTTAGCTATGCTATGTACTATCAGTTCCTGATTTTACTTTTAGGAATTCCTAACTAGGACCTTTTATTACCTTCTTTAATAATTTATTTTGTTTTAATGTAAAACAGTTCTTTGAAGGCAACAAGCAGCCTCATATTTTTTTTCTTGCTTGGTAAATATTGTCATTTCTATACAGCACATTCAAATATATGCAAAGGTTATGTCATGCTCATTACTTACTGAGAAAGTCATTAACATTGTAGAATCTGTTTCCCTGTGTTTCCTTTTAGGGTCATGTGGTTATGGGTAACAATGCAGTCTCACCCTATCAGCAAGTGATTGAAAAGACCAAAAGCCTTTCTTTTAGAAGCCAGATGTTGGCCATGAATATTGAGAAGAAACTTAATCAGAATAGCAGGTCAGAGGTAAGAACCACACATTTTCTATTCTGTCTGGGATTTAGCAGCCATGTAATTGTTACATGAAGTTTGGAAGTCTGTCAATATGAGTTGTAGCTGATTTTGTTTTTCTCTTTAAAGGTATGAACATTTTGTTTAAGAAATTACTTAACAGAAATGATTATTTTCTTAGCTGTATTATATGTATTAAACATGGAAACTGAAAAAGAAATAGTGTCCTAGTTTTTTATAACTGTTTTTCTTTTGCTTTTACTCTTCCTGTGTGACTTCATTAACTCATTTCCTCAGGGTTTTCAACACATCATTTTGATACTGGCAGATGATAACTTACATGTGTAGCCCTCTTTCAAGTGTTCAAAATGTGTATTCTTTCTAAATCTAAAGAAACAGTTATGTAAAAATGTTGATCTTATTATATGTATTAGTGCTGATCTTATACAAATTTCATCATCTTTCATCTGATACTCATATCAAAAATTAATCTCCCATTTTGGTAGAGATCCTGCATATTAGATACTAAAGAAACTTGAATGACCTTATAATTTTGGAATCCTAAACTATCTTTAATGTTGTTTAGACATTATGATTATGTGTAACTGGAGAGTAGGAAGTCATTAGGAAACAGTTGTGGCATATGCAGAAACCCCGTTTGATTGAAATTTCAGGAACAAATTTGTGTCCGCAGAATAGTCCTTCAGTTCGAAAGAGAAGGATGCATTAGAATGCGAATTGCATACTCTAACCAAGTTTGGAATAACTGAGCCTGGAAAATAACTTTCATATGATGTTTTTTTTCTGTATGCTTCAGGAAATATTTGTATTTTTTATTGTTCCAGTATTAATGATACTGTTATTGCTATACATTTTAATTGGCCAAATACTATATCAGATAATAATTTTGATAAGTTTGTTTTGTCCTAAGTGGGACATCTGACATCTGTCTAGTAATAGCAGGAGTTAAGATCTTACAATGGTTTGGCAAGAGTAGTGCCAAAGTAAATGCTTTGTCACTTTCTTCTGTGTTAGCTTTTTCCAAATGTATTTTCTTTTTACTCTGTTGATTTCTTTTTGCATATTTTAGGCTCCTAACTGGGCAACTCAAGATTCTGGATTCTACTGAAGAACCATTAAGAAACAATGAAAAAACTATAAAGGAAAGATGATATTAAAAATTATTATGTAAAGGGTGACTTACATTTTGGAAACAACATATTGAGTATAAATTTTGAAGAATTGGAATAAAATTGACTATAATTCATTTTATCTTGCTGTCAGTTTTTTTGCATGTGCAAGTTTGTGTGTGTGTGTGTGTTTGTTTGTTTTTTTAACTTTATTTTGGAATAATTATATATTCAGAAGAAGTTGCAAAAATAGTACAGAGAAGTCCAGGTAGGCTGAACCCAGTTTCCCTCAATTTTTTAATTTTATGTTACTATGGTACAGTATCAAAACCAGGATGTTGACATTGGTACAATGTGTGTGAATAGCTCCATACCATTTTATTAGATGTGTAGATTTATGTAACCATCACTGCAGCCGAGAGATAGAACTATCATCATCATCATCATCTCCCTCATGCTACCCTTTTGTAGCCATACCTACTCCCAACCAGCTCTAACACTAGGGATCACTAATCTGTTCCTCATCACTATAATTTTGTCATCATGAGAATGTTATATAAATGGAATGACATAATATACAACCATTGAGATTAGATTTTTCATTCATCACAGTGCTCTTGAGAGCCATCCAAGTTGTCATATATATATATATGTATGTGACACCCACACATATATATATATATATACACATATACACACACACAAAATCAGTAGTTCATTTCTTTTTCTTGCCAAATTGTATTGCATGGTATTGATGTACCACATGGTTTAACTATGTACCTATTGAAGGATATTTTAGTAGTTTCCAGTTCGAGACCATTACAGATAAAACTGTTGTTGCTTAATTTCTTAAAGTGGCTCCTCAGTCACTCACTGTATAGTTATGGAGACTAGGCATATAAGTTGAATTTTATAAGTGTCTCCCTAAATGTTAAACACAGGCACATACTGTTAACCAGATACTGAAGGCATTTAAGAGATACAGAGCCCTCATAGGGTCTCTTTTACATAGAAGTGGCTTGATATTTCACTTTGATTGTTGAACTGACAGCCAGTCAGATGACAGAAACTTGTTACTGCTCCATACATATTGTTCTTTTATTTGACATCTGATCAGGCCGCCTTCCATATTCAGTTAAGTTTGGAGACTACAGTAGTTAAGTTGCATCTGCCATTGAAAGAACATGGAGACCTCCCAATACTAAACTTAGCATGGGGGTCTATAAACTTTTTCTGTAGAAGTCCAGATATTAAATCTTAGGCTTTGCAGGCCATATGTTCTCTGTTTTAGCTATTCAGCTCTGTCATGTAGCACAAAAGCAGCCTTTGTATGTTAATGAATGCTTATGGCTGTGTTCCTGCAAAACTGTTAACAAAAACAGGCCAAGGGCCAGACTTATTTGATCTGCTGTGGTTTCCAACCCTTGCTTGGCTTGGGGTATTGGTGCTTTTAAGCTTTAGTCTAAGGATGCTGAAACTAGGAAGATTATTGGTTAGGATAAGCCAAGTGCTAATTTTTTATTCATTTGTAACCAGTGTTATGAAAATGTTAAGTATAGGACAGGAAAAAATACAGAAATATAAAGAGGATTCTTGATAGCACAAAATGGTGCCAACGTGTGGCATCAGTAACAAGATAGAACAGATCCTCCATATTTGTAGCAGCTAATTCCATGAATTAAAAGTTCCCATCTTTATCAAATAGAGCCATAGTTATACAGAACTATATAAAATTGCATAATGATTCAGGCTATGTGTAATTGAGAAAGATGTTCTCAGTTGAGAAGGAAGGAAACAAGACCTCCTCCGTGTTTCCTTCTTCACCAGTAACCAAAGGGCCAAAAGTTCTTACATGGAGACATCATTAATCACCGTTTAAGACTATAGCTTAACCAAGCCACATTAATAGCTAACAAAGATTTTTAGATGATTACATAGCTCAGCAGTTAAAAACAGTTTTTAAATATGCCCTAGCGGACTAGTAAAAGCCCCAGGTAGGAAAAATAGAAAGCCACTAATAAGTATTTACCTTGTGTCATAGGAAGCCAATAGTAAGTATTTACCACGTGTCAGGCTTTTTCATGTCCTCTGTTTCTCTAAATAAGGAGAAGGAAAGGAACCTTAACATTTGAATGCCTTGCTTAAGCCTGGAAATACTAAAATTTAGGCAGTATTATTTATATATTATTGATGAGGAAGCATACTCAGATGGTTACCTAAGACAGGAGTCCCCAGCCTCTGGGCTGTGGACTGGTACCAGTCTGTGGCGAAACAGCATTTGATTCTCATAGAAGCGTGAACCCTATTGTGAACTGAGCATGAGAGGGATCTAGGTTGCACATTCATGAGAATCTAATGTGGCCTACTCACCATCTGGGGAAACATTGTCTTCCACGAAACTGCTCCCTGGTGCTAAAATGGTTGGAGACTGCTGGCTTAGGCATTACTTAGCACAAGTTAAAGTAAGGAAAAGACTTCAGCTATATCACATAATCTTCCTTAGATCATTCCTTGTTGCTTTATGATTTGAAATTGCAAAGAGTTAAGGGATACATATTTAGTAGGTTGTGTGAATGGGTCTTGATCCACCAAACTCTAGGTCTCTCAGCACCATTATCTTCCAGTAAGAGCAAAGGGCACTCTATTTTTCTACTAGTATAATCATTGGATACTAGTGGCCCCTTACACACAAAACCTATTGGAACATAGAAAACTCTGAAGAACATCTCTTTTTCTTTTTGCTATTTATACTCTGCTTCTTCAAGATTATCTATTTTATGAATAATTAATGCTCACTTCTACCACTTTTTTCTTTTCATTTATTGCCACTCTTTGAACTTGAAAGATGATGCCACTATGGATTACTAGTATCAATTAGAAAAGAAATACATACAACTAATGGCCATTTTTGCACATTAACACTTTTTCATTGTTAAAACACATTTTTTAAGTTTTCATAATAAAAGTTACTTGATTTGGGGCTTAACCTTAAGTTTTGATAACAGGTACACTGTTCCAGTAAAGTATTGAGCACCAAATAAGTACTTACTAATTTTCTTTTGTTTTTTTCTTCTTTGCCATTCGGTAGGTAGTACATCCTCCTATGTGTTAGCAGCTTTTATAAACACTTGAAAGAACAGCATTCATGAAACTTAAGTGAAAAAGAAAAGTTGTTTTGAGTCCTTTAAAATTTTTTCTATGCATTCACGAGCATATGTGTTTATGCTTCTTAAATATGAACTATACAAAAGTATATGTAAATGTCCAGTTTAAAGAAAAAAACATGCATTTACCCAATACCAATACTTCCTTTCTGAGCTTAAGAAATAGAATGGTCCTGGTAACTGAAGAACCTGTGAGCCCCTCAGTAATTGTATTTTCTTCTTTGCCCCTGAAAAGTAAACACTACCATAACTTTTGTGTTAATAATTTATTTTTATTGCCTTATTGCACACACACATACACATGTATATACCATATATACACATAGTTCACCCTTGAACAACATGGGTTAGGGATGCCTATTCTCCAGTAACCCAAGAATCAAAAGTTATTACATGGAGTCGAAAACCCATGTATAACTTACAGCTCCCCCAAAGCAACTAATAGCTTACTGATAAACAGTTGATTAACATGTATTTTGTATGTAACATACTGTATTTTTACAATAAAACTAGAGAAAAGAATGTTATGAGGAAGTAAGAGAAAATATGCTTAATACTCATTAGGTGGAAATGGATCATCATTATAAAGGTCTTCATCCTTGTCTTCACATTGATTAGGCTGAGGAGGGGATTGGTCCTGCAATCTCATTGGTAGCAGAGGAGAAAGTGGAAGAGGTGGAAGGGAAGGCATGTGAGAGAGGCACACCTACAACCTTAAGGAAACACTGTAATTCGACTTTTTTGATTTTTCATTTCTCTAAAAATATTTGTATATGGTACTCATCCTTTTTCGACCATTTGCTGTAGTTTTTAGTGCCTGTATCCTAAGGGTCTAAGCTATAAAAGAAGTCAGAAGCAATCTTGAATAATCGGAACCCTTCTGTCAGATATCTAACGTTAATTTGTGTTCTGGCACTGTTGCTCCTGCATTGGCTTATCATCTGGCACTGGTTCAGAAACACATCTCCATCCAGTTGTATTCTGTTAATTCCTATGGTATGGTGTCTGTTAGCTCTTGAATTTCTCCAATATCTGTATCTTGAAACTCTCTGCCCCCCACCTTTTTGTCATATCCATAACCTCTTTTATGATTCCTTGATTGATTCTGTTGTAAATCCTGTGAAGTTTTCTAGAACATCTGGACATAGTTTTCTGCAGCAGGAATTTATTGTTTTGGGCTTGATGGCTTTCACGGCTGTGTGTGTGTGTGTGTGTGTGACAACAATGGTATCTGCAGTGGTGTAATTCTTCCAGACTTTCATTATGTTCTCTCCATCTGGTTTGTCTTTCACAGCATTGGCAATCCTTTTCATAGAGTACCATGTGCATGGAGCCTTGAAGGTCCTTATGACCTCCTAATTGAGAGGCTGAATTAGAGATAATGTGTTTGGGGGCAAGTAGACCAATTGAACACCTTTAGTGTTGAGCCTACAGACTTCTGGTTGGCCAGGGGATTGTCAAATATCAAAAAAACCTAAAAGACAGTCTTTTACTGGCAAGGTACTTCCTGAATTCAGGGAAAAAGCATTGATGGAACCAATCCAGAAAAAGGGTTAAAGTTGTCCAGTCTTTCTTGTACAACCAAAAGACTGGCAACTGGTGTTTATCCTCCCTTCAAGCCTCAGGGGTTAGCAGCTTTATTGATAAGGGCAGTCCTGATCATAAATCTAACTGTATGTACATAAGTCAGTAGAGTTGGCTTTATTTCTTGCTGCCTTGAATCCTGGTGCTCATTTCTCTTCCTTACAAATAAGTGTACTTTTTTCCAGAATAGGACAGTTTTGTCTGTAGTTAACAATTTATTCATGCAGACATTCCTTCTCTTTAGTGATTTTCTTAGTGTATGGGAACTCATCTGCTGCCTCTTAGAAGAAGCAAAAGTTGCTTCTCCTATCTTGACACTTTTTAAGCCTATCTTCTTTAAAATTATCAAACCATTCCTTTGCTGGCATTAAATTCTCTAGCTTTAGACCTTCACCTTCCTTTGGCTTTAGGTTGTCATATAATGACCACTGTCTGGAATCATATTAGACCCTATAATTATGCTTTTCTTACAACAGTCCTGCACCCACATAGAAACTGCATTTTCAAAATGAGATAAAAATGTATTTCACAAAAAAGTACAATATTTCTGTACTTGCTGGCGTAGCTGCAGCAACAGCTTCACACATTTCCTTTTCTCTCTCTCTGTTTTTTTTTTTTTTTTTTTACAATAGTTCTTATGCTAGATTCATTTATCTTGGAATGGCTGGCAATCCAGCTGCACACCTCAATTTACAGTATATATCAAGCAATTCAACTTTTTCTTGTAACATCATGACTTCTTTGTTTCTTCAGATCACTTCCAGTACCACTGGTGGCATTTTATATGGGCTCCGTGGTGTTATGGTTTTGCACTAAACATGAAAAACATGAGAACTATGAAAGATCACTTTTTACGGCACTATGCAATTTACTGTAGAGATGAACTGCTCACACAGAGATAGCGTCACATGACATTTTAAGTGGATACTCACAAGACCTCACTGCAATAGCAACAGGAGGTGGCTATGAAATTATGAAGTGATCCAGTATTAACTACAGTTAATTTTATGGATGTGTGGTTTAATACCGCATGTTTACATTTGTTTACATTTCTCTTGACGGAATGGGACCATGTCTGTAAGTTTATAAGTTTTGAAAAATTTTAACTTTTTATAATAGATTTGTTTGTGTGAATTTTATGGTAGTAAATGATAAAAATAGACTAGTATCTACATATTTTTATATATTCATGACACCTTTTTCTTGATTTGGTCAATATTTTTAGGCTATGTTGTTGTCTGAGTTTTTTCAAATTGTGGTGTGTTCAAGGGTCAATTGTAGTTGGTCAATTCCTGTCCTAGACTGTCATTTTCATTTATGTATGGTATCTGTCTGGTTCACTACAGAATCCCTAATGTCTGGCTTGTATTAGGCCCTCAATAAATTATTGAATGAATGAATCAATGAATGTTCAGAATGGCATAATGGAAAAAAAATTGGACTTGAAGGTAAAAGATTAAAAATTAAATGTATCTTTCAGAAAACTTAAATTTTCTTTTTTTATCAGGTGATCATGACCAAAATCATGTATTTCTTATTCTCTAATTTCCTAATCTGTCAAATGGCAGTATTGACTGCTTTGTGTGCCTGGCTATTTGGGATTAAGTACCAATAAATAAATTTTAAAAACCACAAAAATCAAAAACATCACAACCCTTTCTACATGAGTCCACAGTTTACGTCTGGAACAGACACATGAGCATAAGATAAAATGCTAAGTACTACTGCATGTGAAAACACTTAGACTTATGAAGTGCTTCTGTAAGATACATTTTTAAAATGGTTAAAGTCAGTTGAAGACTTGTTAAAATCATCAAGATACTGCAATGCATGAAAAGTTTCATAAAAATTATCTTTTTCTTGATCTTGTTCCCATCTTGGTAATGGTGGAAGTAAAAATGGAGAGCAGCAGTTACACTAATTATCTGAGATGTTTTCCTTCCTCTCAACTTCCCAGTTGTCAAACAAAAAGCTGGACAGCACACAAAACTATTGGACTTAGAAACTTACAATATTCTGACCTCGTGTGGTTTGCCAGCCTATGATTGATCATCACATATGACCACTGTTTGCTTTCTAGCCAGTGACTTTATGAACAAGGCATAGCGGTACAGATATCCTCAAATACCCTCACTCACGTACCTTGAAGAGGTCACTTGGGTAGTAAACCTTATTGGTCCTTATGCCACTAACACAAGAGCAATTGAGAGCCTAAACTGTGTTTGCCTCAGCAATAGAGTTCAGTAGTAAAAACTCAGCCATAAAGACCAGCAGTAAGAAAAGTAGTCAAGGTCAGGGCCAAACTATCTGCTGGAGTGAAATGTTGAAAGCTTCCAATGAGGCTTTAATTAGACTGAAAAAACAACTCGCTGTTAGACTCTTTTGTGTTTCCCATGCATAATTTACTCCCATGCATTTTTAATTCTCTCAGTGATCAAAAGTCTTCTGGAAAAGTGCTAACTTCCTGGAGAGGTAGCACAAACACTGTTATGTTTTGTTAATTTTTCATCTCATTTATTTAATAAACAGTTTGACTGTTAGAATCTGCAAGAAATAACATTAATCTAAGGCATCTCCTATTTTGGTTCTAAAACCATGACTCTTGTGCTGACTTCCATTTAGTCTGATGAGACTGGGAGAACAATGCCAGATTGATTCATTTTGTTTTTAATTGTTGTAAAGACCATTGAGGGGTGAGGAGAATGTTGTTTGAATTTGACATTTTGAACTGGGAAACAGCTTGGAAACGTAGGCACAATTCCAGATAAATAAGCTAAGTATACTTATGTGTGTGTGTGTGTGTAAGTCTAATTGCTTAAAGGTATACCTCTAAGATTCCAAATTGATTGATGCTAGAAGGCAGCTGTTTGAGGACCAGAGGTATGGCTTATGTACAAAGTGATACGGAAAAAAAAAAAAATAATTGGATCATAGAAAAACAGTGTTATTTAATCAGGATTTGAAATCTGGCAGCTCTCCTAGGAGAATAAAATACTATTGGATTGCATTTATTTGTGGACATCTTTTATCTTGCCTCTACATTGCCCTTCGGCACTGTAACTCCCAAACAGAAGGCATAATAATAGTTACTTGGTAGATACCTACTTGTTCACTGTCCATTCATTCATGCAGGTAGACAGGTGATGTTTGGGAAGTAACACAGCTGCAGTCTGGCAGAAAGAACCTGACAGTGATTCCCTCTTCTTTCCTATACTGAAGGAGTATGGAGCTTTTCATTTCATTTTAGAGACAAATGGTCTGCACAGGAAGGAAACATGGGTAGCTGTGTCTTTATTCATTTGGCTAACCAGACCAGAACTGTGGGTCCATCTCTGCATAAGCCACTTAGTGTTTCTCTACTCCTAACCACAGATTTGCACTTGAACCTTTGCCAGCTGTTTCCCAAGTGCATGCCATTGTATGTGAGGGAGACCTGAAATGAGTGCAGATAGATCCGCTTAAAATCATCACAACTTTTTCAAACAAAACACATAAAGCGTGAATTGCTTAATGGCAGATCAGAAGTTTTATCTTTATGTATTCAAAGGTCAAAACATTTGTAACACATATGCTGCTGTCAGAGTAAATGCTGTATGATAGGAACAAAACTTAAGAAGCTGTGACAAACTTGAATATTGAGACTTTTGTTATTTTAATCTAAAAAATTAAATTTTTTGCTGACACATTAGTATAACCAGTCTTAGAAAATAGTGGTTGGAATGAGAATGGTCTCGTTGATTCAGAAATTGCCAAGAGGTCTACAAAACCAGCATGCCTCTTGTTTTAATAGAGGACATAATTAGAGAACATTCTTAGTTGTCTAGCTTTCTTGCCCTGGGATTTGTGCCTAGTTGTTTGAGGATTTGTAGGACTCAGATTTCTCTAACAATCAACAATGCTTTTTATTTTCTTTATATTTTCACTTTTAGTTAACATCCATCTATAATCATTTATATAATTTTAAGTGATCTTGAGAACAACCTTGTCATATAAATCAGGCATTAGTCTTGAAGTTTACCTGTTAGTCATTTGGACACCTTTTTTTATCTGACCATTAGTGACTGAAACAACTCTGAGAAGAACAGTTGACAATAAAGTGAAAAAAAGAAGCATAGACCTATACTAACAAAATTAATTCTAAGATACTACATTCTCTTATTAGGAAACAGTGTGAAAGTTTAAATATCATTCATCAAAGTTTTTTTTTTAAAGTCATACACTTTTTTTTTCCCTCCTAGAGTATCTAAGGAAAAAAGTAAAAGAACTCTCTTTGGCATCTCTGGACAGTTGAATAGACAAGGAAGAACAGTAGCCTTTTTTTTTTTTTTTTTCCAGCTAAATTACCCTAAGAACACTCTGCTCCAACATAGGAATGCCATGGAACAAGAGATGGTAACACAAGATACACCAGGAGACTCGAGGTTTTGTGTGTTTGAAACTTATATTCTGCTATAATGACTAAATTGTAGAGAAGCAAAACTAATGTGTGTGTGTTTTTTTAAGATTTACCCAATGTTTTTTTGGTTCTGTCTTCTAGGAGCGAACAAACTCCTTTTGTTTTTTGTTTGTTTGTTGTTCTTAAATGTTCACCCTCAAATTTTATAAAACATTATACAACAAGAGAAAAATTTAAAGTTATACTATATTAAAACTTTTAATATTTTTATTATATGTATTTGCTCAAAATAGAAATGCCAAAAACATATAAAGGTACAAAGTGGTATGCAGTTTATGTCCTACAGAACTTATTTAAATTGGTAGGACTATTTTTATTTTTCAACTTTTAATTTTCTTACAAAAGTCAAGTAAATACGACGATTATTATTAGCTGAATAGCAGATGAGATCTCAGTATTTAAAAGAACAGATTTCTTCTTATAAACTTGCTTTTGATTTTAATTCAAGAATAATTATGCTGGGTTCTTATGTATGACTAGAGGAAAAAGCATGTGGTTGTGTTTTGGCATGTGTTCTAGATTTTTCGGTGATGCTCATGATAACCAACAAGGAAAACTTAGATTGTAAAGCCTTCTATACCAGATTCTAATCATTGCTCTAAGAAAAATTTCAATACCTATTTGTTAGTTTTGCTTGAAGATTTTATGTGTATACATGTTGATGACTTTCAGTGGTGGAGAATAGGGATATGAAATTCAGAAGAGTAAACCTTTGGAACACAATCAAATAATACCTGCACAATCTGTGTTTCTTTCTAGCCCTATTGCTGTTGCTTGAAAAAAGATTTGGGTAAGTAAATACAAATTGATTAAAAGTATAACTTTTTTTATAACAGACTTTTTTCCCCCATCATTCATGTTTATAGCTCTCTCCTGAGAGAAGAATTAAAATGATAAAACATAGTTTTTAAATATATCGCTACTGTAGAGGATAAGAATGGGTGGGCATGAGTACATACCCCAACCCCAACCCTTGTAGAAAAGTCTAGATTTTAGTATCAAACAGAGATGTGGGTGTTGTGCAATCAACAAAGCACTGTTGTGCAATAATTAAAGAATTTTTAAACTGAAGATTAAATTGGAATGTTCTTATAAACATAAAGGAAATGGCCAACATTTTTCTTTGTATCAAAAGAAAACTCATTCCTAAAAATAAGCACCCTCTTCATGATGACCCTTTAAAATAGTTTTAAGTGATTACATCCACAGATGAGCTTTTGGCTCTGCAGCACTTTGCCATAAGTGGTTTGCTCTTTGATCCTGTAGCCTTTAATCAGGTGTGTATCTGAAGAAAGCATTGGCATGGCGGTGTCGCCAGCCAGACTTGAAATCCGTCTGAAAGTGAACCTGGCATGAGTGAAGCATGCTGCTGGGTCCTGAAAAGTCTCCTTTGGCAGATGAATTTAAGGAAATGAGGCTTAATTTCCCACTTCTAAATTTTATTTTATCAAATTGAAACAAACATGGACCTTTCTAAAGTTACCAAATATAAAACATCTCTTGGTGAAAAAATAGAAGAAAGAAAAAGGAATATGTTTTTGTCATCTTTTGTTTTTCATCTAACTTTCCCGGAAATCAGAATTAAGTGAAAGAAAAGACTGAGAATGTTACCTAGTCTGTTAAGTGGTTGTTATTGACCTTTAGCATTCAATTCCTTTGTAATGAGACATTGATTTAATGTAACCTAAATGTCCCAATTTTCTTTATTTAGAGTGTTATGAATATTGTCCGTTTTTTAACCCCAAAAGAAGCACTTTAGATATCATCTTAAGAAGTACAAACTCCAAACAATTATTCCTTTACTCTTTTTACTCAGCTTCCCCGCCGACTCAATCCCTATTTCTTATCACTACCAATTGTGTCCTCTATGAAGACGCCAGGCCTTGCTCTTTTCTTCCCTGTCCTTTTGCACTCCCTGTCTAAACAGTCATAAGCACTGTCTTGGGTTTTTTCTGCCCAGCAACAACTTGGTGATTAAGGACTAGGCTGGAATCCTTCTTTGCCACTTACACATTGACTTTGTAGAAGTTACTTAACCTTCTTAAAGAATGTTTCCAGTACCTACACTGTAGGGCTGTGGGATTAAATTTAAAAATTCACATAAAGCATTAACACAGTGCCTGCCTTCCTCCGCCTTTCAGAGTGAGTGCTGGATACAGGGTAAACACTCAGTAAAGTGGTAGTTTTTATTGTTATAAAACTACTGCCTTCTCTCCACTAATCAAGCCCTCATCATTTCTGCCCTAGAATATTCAAGTTAGTTCATTGTGTCACATGCCCTATTTATCAGTGTCCTTCACAGTAAAGTTCTGTATCCACTGACTTGAATTAGTAAAAGTACAGTTTGTATATCAACTCATGCATTTAGGATTGGGAAATTAAATATTGCAAAAAACGACTGTAACTATTATCATTTTACTTGCAGATCTAGTTGCTATCATCTACTATATCTAGGTGCAGTCATCATAAATAGATTTATTTTGAAATAGATTTGTAAATAACTTTGAGAATGTATATAAATGATTTTACTTAAGATTATCAAGACTTTACCATGTGTCAGGCACTGTGACTTAAGTGCTTTCCATACATTATCCTATTTAATTCTCAGTAACCTATGAGATAGTTACTATTATTTGTATCCAATTTATTGAGAAGGAAGCAAACACTGTGAATGAGCTCAAGGTCATAAAGCTAGAAAACAGTAGAAAAGGATTTGAACCCAGAGAGTCTCATTCCAGAGATTTTGCCCTTTAATACTAATCTATGTTGTCCCCACACTTTCAGGAACAAAATAATTTAGTAAAGTTTATCCCTAAACTAGAATTTTCTCGGTACTGAAAGAACAGTTCTTAGAGATTCACTTTTCAGAATGAGTAAGACCTACTATTTGATAGCACAACAGAGTGACTATACTCAATAATAATTTGAGTGTATATTTTAAAATAACTAAAAGAGTATAATTGGATTGTTCATAACAGAAAGGATAAATGTTTCAGGGGATGGATACCCCATTCTCCATGATGTGATTATTACGCATTGTATGCCTGTAACGAAACATCTCATACATCCCATAAATTTACATACCTACTATGTACCCACAAAAACTAAAAATTATTTTATTTAACTTCACCTTTTAATATGAAAAAAAACACACCCAACTCTTTTCTGATAAATAGTACTGAGTCTGAAAATTAATGTTATCACTGGCTTTTCTTCTTTTGTTGGACAATCAATAAGGTTTTCTTATTCATTGATTCTCTGAAAAAAGGGAGTGTGTCTGAAGGATGGCATCTGAGTTGAGTAGACTCAAAATCATGACCTATAAGAAACATTTGGAAAATCTGGAGGTATTTAGCCTTGAGAAGACCCTAGGGGAAATAAAAACTTTTCAAATGGTTGAAGGGTTTAGATATGAAGGAAGGATTAAATATGCTCTATGTGGCCCAAGAGGACAGAATTAGAACCATTTGTTAGAAGCAATTGATGAGAACTTTCTAACAATTAGGGCTATAACACCATGGAAACTTCTGTTCTGAAAAATAATGGCAAGACCTTTACTAATCAGGGTTTAAACTATTTCTACTCATCTCCCAGCTCAGAGATCTCACATTTTCAGGGAAAGGAAAGGTAGCTAGCTCATTTTTTGTGAGAAAAAATGATACGCCCGCCTTGACTTCCCAAAGTGCTGGGATTACAGGCATGAGCCACTATGCCCGGCCTCTTTTTTTTCTTTTGAGACGGAGTCTCACTGTCACCCAGGCTGGAGTGTAGTGGCATGATCTCAGCTCACTGCAACCTCCACCTCCCAGGTTCAAGCGATTCTCCTGCCTCAGCCTCCTGAGTAGCTGGGATTACAGGCGTGCACCACCACACCTGGCTAATTTTTGTATTTTTAGTAGAGATGGGGTTTCGCCATGTTGGCCAGGCTGGTCTCAAACTCCTGACCTTAAGTGACCCGCTCACTTTGTTTGTGATAGTTCTTAAAAATTTTCTTTTTATTTGAGGTAAAACATACACATGGTAAAGTATGCAAACCTAAAATGTATACAAATAACACCACAAAATTGTATACATTTATACACACATACAGACACAAACACATTTGTGTAACAGCTACCCAAATCAAGATATAGATAATTTACAACAGGGGTCCCCAACCCTGGGCCCAGGACCACTACCAGTTGGTGGCCTGTTAGGAACTGGACTGCACAGCAAAAGGTGAGCGGAGGATGAGGGAGCATTACTGCCTGAGCTCTCTCCGCCTCCTGTCAGATCAGCGGCAGTATTTGATTCTCATAGGAGTGCGAACCCTATTGTGAATTGTGCATTTGAGGGATCTAGGTTGTACGCTCCTTATGAGAATCTAACTAATGCTTGATCATCCGAGGTGGAACAGTTTCATCCTGAAACCAAACCATCTCCACCCCCCATCTGTGAAACCAGTCCCTGGTACCAAAAAGGTTAGGAACTGCTGATTTACAACATCCCAGGCAAATCTCTCCAGAAGTAATCACTATTTTGATTTGATTATCTATTTGATAATGTACTTGATTTGATTAAAAATTATTTGACTAATAATTTTTATAATATTACCTTTTATTTTTCTCTTGTGAATAGTTTTAGTGAACACTTGTCCTTTTTGGTCACTGCGTGCGTTTGCTAGGGCTGCCGTAACAAGATGCCACGGATTGGGTGGATTAAGCAACAGCAATTTGTTTTCTCACAATTGAACAACATTAAGGTGTCCATAGATGTGGTTCTTTCTGAGGTCTCTCTCCTTGGCTTGCAGATGGCCTCCTTCGTGCTGTGTCTTCACATGGCTTTTTCCCCTGTGCACACAAATGCTTGGTGTCCCCTCATAGTACAAATTTCTTCTTCTTACAGGGACACCAGGCAAATTGGAATACAGCCCACCCTAACAGACTTATTTTCACTTAATCTTCTCTTTAAAGGCCCTATCTTCAAATACAGTTACGTTCAGAGATACTGAGGTTTAGGGTTTTGACATAGGAATTTTGGAGGGACACAATTCAGCCCTTAACAGCCACCCAACAATTTTGAACACCTTTCCTGTGTTTTGGGGAGTTTCCCACTTCAGGAGTGCAGGCCTTGAGAAGGTAGAACCCAGAAATTGACATTTCAAGCATATGCCAGGACTTTGCAAATTCCTAGGCTTGTTCTGCACAGCTTCAGAAAATGGCATGCACATAAACCACAATGAGAAGGATTCCTTGCGGGGTTTTGCTGTGTTTAGCTTGTCCAGCATATGACATAGACCCATTGTTTTTCATCATTTTTAAACTACTGTCACAAAGCAGATATTGCAGCTGGGCTCACGGGGCAGTGGACATGGTCATTCAAATCTCTGCTTTTGGAAGTTGCACAGTCCTGCTCCCACCAGTATTGAAATGGATTTCTGCCTTGTGACCTAGTTTCAAATGGATTGGTAGATGTAAATGTTATCTCACTGTGATTTTAATTTGCATCCCCTGATTTGTCAAAAGATTGAACATCCTTTGTTATATGTGTATTTTTGTTCATGTTTCTGTGAATTTCATTTTTTTTCAATTTTCTTATTAGGTTGTCTTTTGAAAAATGAATCACAATATTCTTTTTAATATAATTTCAACTTTTAAGTTCAGGGGCACATGTGCAGGTTTGTTACATAGGTATATTATGTGACATTTAGGTTTGGGATGTGAATGATCCCATCACTCAAGTAGGGAGCATAATACCCAGTAGGTAGTTTTTCAGCCTTTCCCCTCTTTTCTCTCTCTCCTCTAGCAGTTCCTAGTGTATATTGTTCCCATCTTTACGTCCATATGTACCCAGTGTTTAGCTCTCACTTAGAGGTAAAAACATGCAGCATTTGGTTTTCTGTTCCTGCTTTGATTTGCTTAGGGCAATGGCTTATATCTGCATCCATGTTGCTGCAAATGATATGATTTTATTCCTTATTATGGTGGCATAGGATTACATGCTGTATATATACCACATTTTCTTTATCAGATTCACTGTTAATAGGCACCTAGGTTGATTCCATGTCTTCGCTATTGTGAATAGTGCTGCAATGAATGTACAAGTTTATGCGTCTTTCTGGTATAACAATTTATTTTCCTTTGGGCATGTACCCAGAGATAGGATTGCTGGATCAAATGGTAGTTCCATGATATTCTCTATGCATTACTGATTCTTCATTGTTTATATATTTTGCCAGTGTCTATCTTTCACTTTCTTTATGGGGACTTTTGATAAATACAAGTTCTTAATTTTAGCAGTCATATTTATTTAACTGTTCCTTTGATATGTACTTTCTGTGTTTTATCTAAGAAACCTTTTCCAACATGAGGCCATAAAAATATTCTCTTATCTTGATTCCTAAAAGTTTTACAGTTTGCTTTTCACATGTGGCTGTGAAATCTACCTGGAATTGACTTTGCACATAAGGTGAGGTATGAGTGCTTTGCAACCCTATCTCTGTCATATAGCAAATAACCATAGAAAAATATCTGTTTATAGGTTCTTTTGACACATCTTATCTCACTGTTTATTTTGTTTTGGTCATTCCCAGTCTACTATTTCTGTTACGGAGTTTTTTTATTTCTAACATTTTCTTTTGATTCTTTATCTTAGAGTTTCCATCTCTTGGCTTACACTATGCATCTGTCCTTGCAAGTTGTCCACTTTTAAAAAAAATTAGAGCGCTAAGCATATTAATCATTGCTATTAAATTCTCAGTCTGTTAATTACAAAATTTCTGCTCCGATGTTTGATTCTTCTGTTCAGATTGCTTTTTGTTCCCTTGTCTGTTAGCATGACTTGTAATTTTTTGCTGAAAGCTGTACATGAGATATCTCAGAATAGGAACTGAGGTAGATAGGCCTTTAGTTTGAGGTTTTATGATTATCTGGCTGGAAGTTGGGTTGTATCTACTGTTTGCTATAGTTGTACATGTCAGAGGCTTCAATATTTTACAATGATTTTGTTTTGTCTTCCTTGTTATCTTTGAATTTCCCTAAAAACTCTTTCTTAAGTAAAGACTAAGTCTTGCAATTCCTTTGGCAGTAATTCAGTGTTGTTATACAGGAGTCCTATTGATACGATGATAAGCGCAGAGATAGTGGAAACATTATATAATCCTATAAGTCTCAGTTTTTTAGTGGGCCTCTGCCCTTAGGCTATCACTTTCACAAATGCTCTTCAACCTTTCTCCCCATTATGTGAGATAGGAAGGTTAGAAGGAAGGGTCTGGAGTTGAGTAATTTCTTTTCTTTTTTTTTTTTTTTTTTTGAGACAGAGTCTTGTTTTGTCACCAGGCGCCAGGCTAGAGTGCAGTGGCGTCGTCTTGGCTCACTGCAACCTCCGCCTCCTGGGTACAAGCAATTCTGCCTCAGCCTCCCAAATAGCTGGGACTACAGGCGCACTCCACCACGCCCAGCTAATTTTTGTATTTTTTAGTAGAGGGAGGGTTTCACCATGTTGGCCAGGATGGTTTTGATCTCTTGACCTCGTGATCCGCTCACCTCGGCCTCCCAAAGTGCTAGGATTACAGGCGTGAGCCACCGCGCCTGGCCAGAGTTGAGTAATTTCTTATTCCTCAAGTCAGATTCATTTCTAATGAAGTATTTTCCCTTGCTTGATACACCTTTTTGGTGAAGAATTCTCTGAGCTTATTTCAAATGGTTACACTCCCTCCAAACCTGGATGAACACAAGTGTCAACTTGTGTCTTTAGTCATTTATTAAAATTACCATTTAAGTGTTTCTACCAGTTCCTGTCTCCAGTGACATCTGCTTTGGGTAAGCGGATCTATATATATATTTTTTGTCTCTCCAGTTGTTTAGGATGGTGGTTTGTCCTATGGCTTCAATTCTTTGAGGGATCTAAAAAAAGTCATTGATTTTCAGTTTGTTCAGCATTTCTCTTGTGAAGACAGGTGAGATGACCTCCAAGATCTTTAATGTCAGGGAAGCAACTGCAAGTCTCAACTTTGCCTTTTGACCTTTAGTTTGAAATTTTCATTTTGTCTTTTATTTTTGCTTTACATTTTAAGTGCTTTTTCATATTTTTATTTATCATTTTTAATAACATACTCTGTTTAATAATTGCAGTAGCTTTTCTTATCGTTTTCCCTCTGAGAAAGTTGTTTGTAGGTTTTTGTTTGTTTAAGTTTTCTTCTATTCTTTACTTTCTGTTTTTTGGGGGGTGGTTTCCATTCTTCTGTTTTATTGTTGTCCTCTGTTTGCTTTTGCTTTTTCTTAAAAAAATTATTTCACTTGCCGAATAAATGGTAAGTGAAACTGTGAAAATGGATGAAATTGCCTAGCAACAACAGGCTGAGAAGAGAGTCTAGCCCTGAGAAACATTTAATAGTTTGATAGTGAAGGAAACAGCTTGTTTTTTATGGCTTCTTGAATTGAATATTAGTTTGTTTAATTTTATTCATCTTTTAAAAATAATAACGATTATGAATTTGTTCCTTTGGATAACTGACTACACTCCATAAACTTTGATCTAACAGGAGAAGCACTCTTAATTTTGAAGCTGTTGAGGTTTTATGTTTAAATTTCTATTATTAATTTGTAAGTTCATTGCTTTTAATTAAAAAATTATCCTGATATATCTTACTTTTGTGGAATATATTTAAATTTTCTTTTTGGCCTGCTGGAGGTCAGAATATCAGTTTTGCTTGGTTGCTTTAAAAAATAGTATGAAGCCTTTATGGTATGCATAGATACTTTAATTTTTTTTGAGTTTTTTTCTTTGAGGCATAAATCACAAAACAGTATACATTTACAAGTGTATCTGTAGCTATATATATACACACATTTATATATTATATATATACACACACGTTTATGTATTTTATATATATATACACACATTGTGAAGTGGTTACCACAATCAAGCTATTTAACATATATATCACCTAATATGGTTTTTAAATATGTGTTGAGAACATTTATCTATCATAATCATGTACTATAGATCCTAGAACTTATCATGTCTAACTGAAACTTTGTATATTTCGACCAATATTACTTCATCTCCCCCACATCCTGAGCCTCTGATAATCACCATTCTGCTCTCTTTTATTAATTTGACTCTTTTAGATTACACATATAAGTGAGATCATAAAGGAAATGTAATTATTAGTTAATTATTCACATTTGTATGTTATTTGCTTTTTCTATTTGATATGACATAGGATTTATAGTGGCATGTCAAAATTTTCTATATAAAATTTATTCCTACCTATTCCTCATATATTTTAATAATATTTACTTTTTATATTTTGGTTCTGTGTAATTTGATACACAGACATTTATAATTCTTACTGCTTTTGGAGGTTCCAGTAGGGGAGCACAGCTACTCGTATACCCTTGACCGAAGACCGGTCCTCCTCTATCGGGGATGGTCGTCCTCTTCAACCTAGCGCGCAGCTTCGGGAGGGACGCACATAGAGCGGTGAGGAAGGAAGTGGACACCCGCCTAGCCAGGCAGATCAGTTGAATCAACCCTGGTGATCAATGGGGTAACAGATGTCGCAGCCAGATCGCCCTCACATCCTATAATTCTTATTGCTTTTTATAATGTATTATGTTCCCCACTCACACACGTGTGTGTGTATCTTTTTTCTATTTTATGCTTTCTTCCTTGAATTCTCCTTTTTATTAAATTAATGTCATAACATTTATTTTTGTTTTGTTTACCTGATATATTTTAAACCATCTGTTAACTTTAAACTAGTGTGTAATTTTTTATTTGCTCCTCTTACCTGAAGAATTAGTCTCTTATTTTTATCTAATCTGAAAATCTGTTTTCGGAAAAGTTGAGAAAGGTTGTTTTTTTTAAAATCTTTTTTTTAAATTTTTTGTTTTTGTTTTGGTTTACCTAGGTTTTTATATAGTCGAATGACTACTATGTAATTTTTATTACATGCTTCTGGTTTTACAATGTAACAAAACAGTTTTCCTTGTAAAAACTTCTCATAATTATAGTGAATGACATTGATGTAGTATAATTTACTATAATTTTTCTATTGTTAGACATTGGGTTCTTCCTTTTGTTTTAATTGTTTCAAGAAATTCAATTAATTTCTCTGGATTTTGATTTAGAATAGATTCTCAGAGGTTGAATTAATGAAAAACATTTATAAGGCTTTTGACACATAATTCCACTTTTTATTAAATTTAGTCTTCTGCCGTCAGTGACTGAAACTGAATTTAAACAAATATGCTGGAGTTTACGTATTCAGTGTTCTTTTGTACAGATAATTGTTTATATAATATGCTCCACTGAAAATCTCCTTTATGACTTGCCTTCAAAGCCTAAAACATAATCTTTCGCAATTTTCATTGGTGATAATTTTAACTTTTTAGAATATATTTGATTTTCAGAAATAGAAGTCTTTTGAATTCATGTCTTATTACTTAGAAGTTAGAATAAACTGGATAAATTGCCTTTAATGAAAGTCTTAGTACATATCTACCTGGATGAGGCAGGATTTTGACCCACATCTGTCTCACTTCCAAGCCCATGTCCTTAATTGCTAGGCTTATAGTCAGCAGAAAATATTTATGTAGTACCCATTATATTCTAAGCACTGTGGTAGGTACCAAGCATAGAGTAAGGGCCAAAACAGACATGCTTTTTGTTCTTATACCTCTAAAAGACTAGCTTATAAGAAACTTTCTTCTTTCACTTACGCTCTTTTAAGAATATAAGTAATGTAACTTAAAAAAATTTCATCTTGTTAGTTGATAGTATTTATGTACATTATCTTGTGGTAGTGTTATTTTCTTAAAAGCATAAGGCATTACTTATTTTTATCTCTCAATTGCTATGCATTTAGTTTTGCTTAGCTAGCACTTGTTCTAATGAATGTTTGATTTTATATTGATAGCTTTGATTCAAATTCATTTTAAACAGAGTGGCATTATAAGTTGCCATCTAAGCTGGAATTTCTAGTTGCCCTAACTTTAGGTGGTGTGTTAGAGAAGGTGTTTTGACAGGGCAGTTTACAGTTACTTTGAGGATACTTAAATGGTAATAAGAGGATGGAAAAATTAATCTGATTTTAGAGGACCTCAAGGTAAATTTCTATTTGTGGAAAAATCTTGATTAAAAAAAAAGTGGAGGTTTAATAAATATTTCTTAGGACTTCTTTTATTCTGCCATTTTTATTTTATTACATCAGAATTGGATACTTATAGCCATGCCTTAAAATACAGATAATCTTTTTTTGAATCCTGTACAGTAGTAGTATTGCTTTAAAAATTATGGAAACAGTAGAAATTGGTCCTAGACTTACAGAAATAACTTAGTCATAAATTTGGAACCTCCAGAAAGAAGATGGGCATTGGGCATTTTCTAACTCATTTCTCTTGGAATTTATCATATGGCATTGTCAATGGACAATTTAATTTTAATAGCTTAGATGCTTGAATCATTTTTTGAGTCCTATTTTATTTTTCTCAAGTCAATGTGAGTGTATGAATCAGTCACCAATTTTAAAGGACATCTAGAAAACATTTGATATCATCTCCTGAAATTTCCATAATTTAATTCAATTAATTAGTTATTATTTATTATACTTTAAGTTCTGGGATACATGTGCAGAACGTGCAGGTTTGTTACATAGGTATACGTGTGCCATGGTGGTTTGCTGCACTGATCAACCTGTAATCTACATTAAGTATTTTTTCTAATGCTGTCACTCCTCTAGTCCCACCACCCTCCAACAGGCCCTGGTGTGTGATATACTCCTCCCTGTGTCCATGTGTTCATTGTTCAACTTCCACTTATGAGTGAGAACATGTAGTGTTTGGTTTTCTGTTCCGATGTTAGTTTGCTTAGAATGAAGGTTTCCAGCTTCATCCATGTCCCTGCAAAGGGCATGAACTCATCCTTTTTTATGGCTGCATAGTATTCCATTGTGTATATGTGCCACATTTTCTTTATCCAGTCTATTATTGATGGGCATTTGGGTTGCTTCCAAGGTTTTGCTATTACGAACAGTGCTGCAATAAACATACATGTGTATGTGTCTTTATAGTAGAATAATTTCCAATCCTTTGGGTATATACCCAGTAATGGGTTTGCTGGGTCAAATGGTATTTCTGGTTCTAGATCCTTGAGGAATCACCACACTGTCTTCCACAATGGTTGAACTAATTTACACTCCCACCAACAGGGTAACACCATTCCTATTTCTCCACATTTTCTCTGGTATCTGTTGGTTCCTGACTTTTTAATGATTGCCATTGTAACTGGCATGAGATGGTATCTCATTGTGGTTTTGATTTGCATTTCTCTAATGACCAGTGATGATGAACTTTTTTTCATGTGATTGTTGGCCACATAAATGTCTTCCTTTGAGAAATGTCTGTTCATATCCTTTGCCCACTTTTTGATGGGGTTCTTTGTTTTTTGCTTGTAAATTTAAGTTCTTTGTAGATTTTGGATATTAGCCGTTTCTTAGATGGATAGATTGCAAAAATTTTCTCCCATTCTGTAGGTTTCCTGTTCACTCTGATGATAGTTTCTTTTGCTATACAGAAGCTTTTAATTTTAATTATATCCCATTTGTCTATTTTGGCTTTTGTTGCCAGTGCTTTTGGTGTTTTAGTCATGAAGTCCTTACCTAAGCCTATGTCCTGAATGGTATTGCCTAGGTTTTCTTCTAGGGTTTTTATGGTTTTAGGTCTTACATTTAAGTCTTTAATCCATCTGGAGTTAATTTGTGTATAAAGTGTAAGGAAGGGGTCCAGTTCCAGTTTTCTGATATCGCTAGCCAGTTTTCCCAACACCATTTATTAAATAGGGAATCCTTTCCCCATTGCTTGTTTTTGTCAGGTTTGCCAAAGGTCAGATGGTTGTAGATGGGTGGTGTTATTTCTGAGGCCTTTGCTCTGTTCCATTGGTTTATATATCTGTTTTGGTACCAGTACCATGCTGTTTTTGTTACTGTAGCCTTGTAGTATAGTTTGAAGTCAGGTAGCATGATGCTTCCGGATTTGTTCTTCTTGCTTGGGATTGTCTTGGGTATACAGGCTCTTTTTTTTGGTTTCATATGAAATTTAAAGTAGTTTTTTCTAATTCTGTGAAGAAAGTCAATGGTAGCTTGATGGGGATAGCACTGAATCTATAAATTACTTTGAGCATTATGGCCATTTTTATGGTATTGATTCTTCCTATCCATGAGCATGGAATGTTCTTCCATTTGTTTGTGTCTTTTCTTATTTCCTTGAGCAGTGGTTTGTAGTTCTCCTTGAAGAGGTCATTCACATCCCTCGTAAGTTGTATTCCTAGATATTTTATTCTCTTTGTAACAGTTGTGAATAGGAGTTCACTCATGATTTGGCTCTCTTGTTTATTATTGGTGTATAGGAATGATTGTGATTTTTGCACATCGATATTGTCTCCTGAGACTGCTGAAATTGCTTATCATCTTTGGGAGATCTGGGACTGAGACAGTGGGGTTTTCTAAATAATCAATCATATCATCTGCAAACAGAGACAATTTGACTTCCTTTCTTCCTACTTGAATATCCTTTGTTTCTTTCTCTTGCCTGATTGCCCTGACAAGAACTTCCAATACTATTTAGGAGTGGTAAGAGAGGGCATCCTTATCTTGTGCTGGTTTTCAAAGGGAATGCTTCCAGCTTTTGCCCTTCAGTATGTTATTGTCTGTGGGTTTGTCATAAATAGCCTTTATTATTTTGAGATATGTTCCAGCAATATCTAGTTTATTGAGAGTTTTTAGCATGAACGGCTGTTGAATTTTATCAAAGACCTTTTCTGCATCTATTGAGATAATCATGTGATTTTTGTCATTGATTCTGTTTATGTGATGGATTACATTTATTGATTTGCATATGTTGGACCAGCCCTGCATCCCAGGGATGAAGCCAACTTGACCATGGCGAATAAACTTTTTGATGTGCTGCTGGTTTTGATTTGCCATATTTATTGAGGATTTTTGCATCTATGTTCATCAGGGATATTGGCTCTGAAATTTTCTTTTTTTGTTGTATCTCTGCCAGGTTTTGGTGTCAGGATGACGGTGGCCTCATCAAATGAGTCAGGTAGGAGTCCCTCTTTTTCTATTGCTTGCAATAGTTTCAGAAGGAACGATACCAGCTCCTCTTTGTACCTCTGGTAGAATTCTGCTGTGAATCCGTCTGGTCCTGGGCTTTTTTTGGTTCATAAGCTACTAATTATTGCCTCAATTTCAGAACTCGTTATTGGTGTATTCAGGGAATCTACTTCTTCCTGGTATAGTCTTGGGATGGTGTATGTGCCCAGAAATTTATCCATTTCTTCTAAGTTTTCTAGTTTGTTTGCATAGAGGTGTTTATAGTATTCTCTGATGATAGTTTGTATTTCTGTGGGATCAGTGGTGATATCCCCTTTATCATTTTTTTTATTGTGTCTATTTGATTTTTCTCGCTTTTCTTCTTTATTAGTCTGGCTAGCAGTCTATCTATTTTGTTGATCTTTTCAAAAAACCAGCTCCTGAGTTTATTGATTTTTTTGAAGGGTTTTTTGTGTCTCTATCTCCTTCAGTTGTACTCTGATCAGTTAGTTATTTCTTGTCAAATACCAAAGCCAGACAAAAACATTACAAGAGCACACAACAGACCAGTGTTTCTCATGAACCTTATCTCAAAAATCCTCAACAGTATATTAACAAATCCAGCAACATGCAGAAGGATAATATATGACCAACTAGGGTTTATTCCAGGAATGTAAGGCCATTTCAACATGCAATATTCAATCAATGTAATTCACAGAGGGAAAAACGAAAACCATATAATCTTCTTGGTAGTTACACAAAGAGCACTTGCAACATTCAACAACCATTCATGATAAAATTTCACAACAAACTAGGAAGAGAAGGAAACTTCCTTAACTTGCCAATGGCAAATACTAAAACTACAGCTAACATAATAGTGGCAAACAACTGAATGCTTTTCCTCTAAGGTTGAGAACAATTAACGATATCTGCTGACAATAATCTTATTCAAGATTTTTCTGGACGTCTTTGTCAATACAATAAGACAAGAAAAAGAAATAAAATGTGTACAGGCTAGAAAGGAAGAAACCTAACTGTATTTAGTTAAACGAGTTTATCAAGTTGCAAGATACTAGGTCAATATATAAAAATCCATTTTACTTCTATATACTATCAATGAATGATTGGAAATTTAAAAAATTTAAATGTATCATTTACAATAATACTGAAATCAGAACAAAATACAATAACACTGAAAACCAAACAAAAAAATGCTTAGGTATAAGTCTAGCAAAATACATGCAACATCTGTATGCTGAAAACTATGAATTATTTGTG
This sequence comes from Lagothrix lagotricha, assembly GCA_963574225.1. Classification (NCBI taxonomy): domain Eukaryota; kingdom Metazoa; phylum Chordata; class Mammalia; order Primates; family Atelidae; genus Lagothrix; species Lagothrix lagotricha. Next base: position 13,380 of record CAUYNB010006988.1, on the reverse strand, counting down.
AAAGAATTCAAAGAAGGCCTAAATAAAGATATATCCTGTGTTTATGGATTAAAAAATTTAATATTAAGATGTCAGTGCTTTCCAAATTGATTTATAAATTCAATGCAATTCTAATCTATATTCTATCAGGATATTTTGCAGATTTTAACAAACTAATTTTAAAATGTATATGGAAAGGCAAAGGATCTAGAATAGACAATTTTTAAGAAGAAGAACGTTGCATTTTGGGAGGCTGAGGTGGGCGGATTACGAGGTCCAGAGATCGAGACCATCCTGGCCAACATGATGAAACCCCATCTCTACTAAAAATACAAAAATAGGCTGAGTGTGGTGGTGCATACCCATAGTCCCAACTACTCAGGGGGCTGAGGCAGCAGAATCACTTGAATCGGGGAGGCGGAGTGAGCCAAGATCGCACCACTGCACTGGCCTGGTGACAGAGCAAGAAAAAGAAAAAGAAGAAGAACATTGCAGGACCAACACTACCTGATTTCAAAGCTTACTTTAAAGCTTCAATGCTCAAGACTGTGGTATTTGTGAAAGAACGTATAAATAGATCAATAGAACTGAAGAGAGTCTAAATATAGACCCATACATATATGGTAAAATGATTTTTGCCAAAGATGTTATGGCAAAAAAAATAATTTTTTTTTTAGCTGGGTGAGGTCTGAAAAATAATCTTTTCAGCAAGTCCATTCTAACACTCAGCCATATATATGAAAAAATAATTCACCTTGACCTATATCCAATTCTTGATATCCATTTTACCTTAAATTGTACCATAGACATAAATGTAAAAGATAAAATTATTAACATTTTGGAAGAAAATATAGGAGAAAATCGTTGTGTCCTAATTTTAAATTAGGGTGAAAATTCCAGACATAGTACACACACACAAAAATAACCATTCATAAAGAAATTGACATTGAGCTTCACCAATATTAAACATTTTTACAGTGTAGATGACACTGTTAAGAAAATGAAAACACAAGCCATAGACATGGAGAAATTATTTGAAAATCTCATATCTGACAAAGACGTTGGATCCAGAATATATATGAACTCTTAAAACTCAAAAACAAGAAAACAAAGAATCCGATTTTTAAATGGCCAAAAGATTTGAACAGACAGTTCATCAAAGAAGGTAAACAGATGACAAATAACATATGAAAATATGTTTAACATCATTGATCATTAGGGCTATGCAAATTAAAACTGCAATGTAGCATCACTACTCATAGATCAGAATGGCTGAAATCAGAGACTGGCCATTCCACGTGCACTGGAAGGGTGTGGAGCAAGTGGATGTCTTACACATAGCTATGATAATGCAAACTAGTACGCTGGGAAAACAGTTTAGCAATTATTTATAAAATTAAACATACATTTATACATTACGATCCATCATCCCACTCATAGTCATTTAACAAAGTGACAAAAACACCTATATTTACGTAGAAAACTGTATGTGAATGTTTTATAAACGTTCCTACTCACCAAAAACTGCAAATAATACAAATGTCCCTCACCTGGAGAATCGATAAACAAGTGGTGGTACATCCATGCAATGTACCATATACCAATTTTACTCATCAAAAAAACACATCAACATGAATTAATCTCAAATTCATTATGCTGAGATTAAGCCAGATTCAAAACATGGTATTCCATGCAATTCCATCTATATGATATTCTGGAGAAGTGAAACAATAGGGAATGAGAACCGACCAGTGGTAGCCAGGAGCCCAGAAGTAGAACTCGAGGAATTTGGGGTGGGGTTGATGGAACCATTTTGTGTATTGTTTGTGCTGGTAGTGAAACAACTCCATGCTTTTGTCAAAACCCACAGAACTGTTCACCAAAAAGAGTAAATTTTACTGTTTAGAAATTAAAGTAAATAGAAAAAAGTGCATCTACATCTCTGGATTTTTAAACTTGTACCATCCTCTGGTCATTTCTGTGGAGACTTTTTTTTTATATTAACTTTTAAACTTCTCCGCAGATGATTCATAAAGGAGCTTGTCAAGTGGCACCTCTATTCTCTCAGTTTACAAATTACTTTGCAGTAATATAAGCAATAAAACAAAACAAAAACCAGGTACCATTTTGGGGGCTAAGATTTAGCTACATTTGATCATTCTTACTAAAAGTATAAGATTTTAATTATTTATGTTGTAAACTATGAAAATAATATTGAATTGTGATTGTAATTGTACTTACCACACAATGGTTCTAAAAGTATTGTTTCGCTGTCAATAGTTAGAGCAATGGATGTAGTAGCAGGGAGAACAGAGGTCTAATTGGTAACTTCTACTCTCAGGAAATACGAAGAAGTGAGTCATCTGAAGGACTGATAAGAGAAGAGAATGTCTTGATATTTGCCAACAAGTTTTCTGAACAGGGCTATTAGCCACATTCTATTTTTCTTCCTGTACTACATCCAGTCACTTATGGTGACACAGAGAACAGGATAATATGGATAAAAAAATTCCCATGGTGCATCCTCTACTGTCACTTCAACCAGTGATGGATGACCTTTCTTTTCTGAACATCATTGCAATTTGAAAAATCAAACTTCTTAGCTTTCGTTTCCCCTCATATCCTGTAATGAGAAGTAATAAAGAAAAGAAAAGAAATTAGAATTTAGCAAGGAAAAGCATCAACATCACAGCGCTGGTGAAATCTACAGAGAGGCAGCATGATATTACAGCAGGGCACAGATGTTAGGATCAGAAATACAGTATTTAGGTTCAAATCCCAGCCTGTCACTTACCAGCTATTTAGGTAAATTACTCATCCCCTATGAGCCTCATTTTCTTCACTTTTAAATTGGAAAAATAACACTCATCATAATAAATTTTGGGTGAGAATTAAGATCACATAATAGATTGAATTCAGTATTTGGGAATACAGAACAAGAAATAGTTGTTAGTATTGGCTGTTATTATTTATAATTATACATTTCTAAAATCACTGTGGAGTAGTGAAGTTGACCATATTTAAGTTTCTGTCATCCCTTCTATTTTAACATTTACCTGCTGTATGACTGAGCACATTATATAATCTCTCTGGCCTTAGTTTTCTTATCTGTAAAATGAGGATAAGTGTAGTATTACCTATTTCATAGTATCCTTATAAGGATTAAATAAATTAATACTTCTAAAGCTCTAGATAGACAGTGCCTGGCACATGATAAGTATGCAATAAGTGTTAGCTATTACTGCTACTACTATTGTTATTATCATTATTGTTATTATTCTCAACCAAAGATTAACAAATACTAATAGAACACTATTGACAGTGTTGGTAAAAGAAAAGATTGGTGAGTTATACTGAATATTAAACTGTAGTATTGAGTCTAAATTTGTAGCACTAAATACTCAAAGTATTTGACTGATTAATCAATGTATGCATTAGCAATTCAGAAAATGGAATGTGAACTAGTCATTAGTCAGGAATAATCAGAAAGAACAATAGTCAGTATTTTAGGATAACTGAATACATGGGGGAAAGAAAAGAGTTTCCTAGGCTGGGACAAGTAGAGCAAAGTGCATATGGAGAAAAACGTGTCCACCAGCAGTAAGATAGACACAAGAAATTGCAAGATAGTAAAGTAATACAATGGATTACTATACAGCAGAGAAAATTTACTAATTATACCTACATATCAATGTGAGAAATCTCACAAACAGAATATGGAGTGAAATGTACACATCACAAGAGAAAAATGATATTATTCCATTTGTATCAAATTCCAAGGCAAAATCAAACTACATTGTTAAGGAATAACATATGTAAATAATAAAAACTATTAATAATTATTATCACAAAAGTTAGGACAGTAATTACGTCTGGGGAAGAGAAAGGAAGAGAAGAGAAGGGCAAAGAATGAGTTTCTAAGATATTAACAATGTTCTGTCATTTCACAGTGTGTGTGTGTGTCTGTGTGAACTTGAGTATTTGCTTTGCAACTGTTATTTTAACAAGTAAAAGTGTGAATGAGGTCCAGGAAGTCAGCAAACCCAACCAGAGGGTATGTTGTGGAGTAGCAGGCATTAAAACAAATAAGGTGGTGCTCAATCCATTTCTTTGTTACCGCTGAGCAGCATCCAATTGGTTGCTCCCCCATCCCCACCCCCACCCCTAGTAAGCTTAAAACTCTCACCTTCCTCAAAATCCAGAGATAAATAATGAAAGTCATCAGACAGAGTCAAGGGATCACCAAGGAGGGTATTGAATCCTCCAAGAGGAATGTTACCTCTGACACCTAGCTAGCTGGGCGGGGGTATCCAGCACAGGGCAAGAGTGAGGTGTTGATAGCCGGAGGTTGTCTATCGATATTAAGGGCTTCCCCCTTACAATCGAAGTCCTTATTCCAGTTGACAAATGACACCTCACTGAAAAGGACGATGGAATTCACTTCGCTATCGAGGGTATGGCTGAAGTAGGTCTGATCAGTCCTCTGTGGGGAAATGGAAAAGATCGAGTGAGGATAAACCAAAGGAATGTACTTTTACTGTGGAGATCAGAATGAGATGCAGGCTGATATACGTGCAAGTTTATCTCCTGTGTCCGAAAATCTGTCCCAGACATTCCATTGCTCATTGCTGTCTTTCTTTTAAACCTGTTGTCAAGGAAATAAGGTGTAAGCTGAGCAGGTAGGAACTAGAAGCAAAAAGTTTAATATTGTATTTGAATGCTTTTAGAATCTAGTGAGCCACAGAAAGATTTATTCTGAGCTCTTATTATCTTTTAATGGCCAACCAGGTAAAAGCTGGATATTTGTAAGTATTTTTGTGTTTGGGTTCTGTTAAAGCCAGTCTCTCTCTCTCTAATAATTATTCCAGGAACAAGGTAAATGTCCAAGACTAAATAAAAATAACATTAGAATACCATAGCAGGTAAGTCTTGTCTTGTTGTGAGACTTATTTTGTTGTTGTTGATGTAGTCTATAAAGTGCTAGATACTTTACACAACCCCTCAACCACCTCGAAAAATTTAGTTTTTAGATAAGAAAGCAGAGGCTTTGTGAGGTTAAATAACTTGACCAAGAACATATAGTGAAGCAAGGAGGCTAAACTCAGTTCTGTCTGAACTCAAAGCAAAAACGAGAGGTGATAGCTACTTTCTTAAGAAGAGAAAGGAGATGACTTTACACGGAATCTTATCCAAGCTGGTCAGAGAGGTGAAAGGCCAATTCCCAGAGGGATTGCTATATTTAAGGAAAGTCTTTCTTAACTAGTGAAAGACTGGAAGATGATGCTATTTACTGGGAAGAACAAAGCTGCGACAGCTTCCTAAGGGAAAAAAGATACAACCCTTGAAAGAACTGGGAGAAAGTGGCAGTGGATCCCCAAACTGGAAAGACTCAATACACTATATTTGGATATAGTCATCTGAGATTTTGATTATGGTCCCATTTTTGCCACTAAATTGAACTTTGGGCAATCACTTCACCAACTTGACAAATGTAAACTGCAACATGCCACATATACTGAAGTATGCCACTCCTCCTCCCTCTTTTCAATAATGTTGTGTACAAGGCACGTAGGACATGTAGCAGGTGGGAGCTTATTGTTTTCTTTGATAATAAATTTACTGACAGTGGAATTTTCCAAAACTTACCTTTGCACAGTGCTGAATCTGCAGATAGATGAGCAAAATCTGGTTTTATTTGGACAAGAAAGCAATCTTTTGTATTTTCTGTAGTCTCATTGAAATCTTCATAGAAATCGAGAAAATGATTTGAAACTTCACTTTTCAAATCAAAATTCCTAAGAGTCAGAGGGAACATTTCTTTTCTTGCCATTATTCAATGAATCACGTATACTATAGAAAGCATGATCACTGGTAAGATCTGACAGAATCAGCTCTACTAAGGGGCCAACACATCTGTTATCAAAATTCCCCGTTTTGTTTGACCGCAAGACATTTCAGTAGGAACCTCTGGATCAGGACATGTAACTTGACTCAACTTCATAAAGCAATTAAGGGAATGACATAAAATGTGTGTTTATGGAGTATGCCCAAGCTAATTCGATAGCCACTGTTTTCTTTTTTAAAAATAAATTAACTTTTAGTTCTGGGGTACATGTGGAGGACATTCATGTTTGTTACACAAGTAAATATGTTCCATGGTGGTTTGCTGCACCTACCAACCCATCACTTAGGTATTAAGCCCTGCATGCATTCGCTATTATCCTGATGCTGTCCCTTCTGCTGCCCCCTACCCACCGTGACAGGCCCCGCTGTGTGTTATTCCCCTCCCTGTGTTCTCATTGTTCAACTCCCACTTATAAGTAAGAACATGCAGTGTTTGATTTTCTGTTTCTGTGCTGGTTTTCTTAGGATAATGGCTTCCAGCTCCATCCATATCCCTGCAAAGGACATGATCCCATTCCTTCTTATGGCAGCATAGTATTCCATGGTATATATGTACAACATTTTCTTTATCCAGTCTATCATTGATAAGCATTTAGGTTGATTCCATGTCTTTGCTATAGTGAATAGTGAGGCCATGAACATACATGTGCATGTGTCTGTTAATAAAAATAATTTATATTTCTTTGGGTGTATGCCCAGTAACGGGACTGCTGGGTCAAATGGTATTTCTGGTTCTAGGTCTTTTAGGAATCACCATACTGTCTTTCACAATGGCTGAATTAATTTACATTCCCATCAAGAGTATAAAACCTGTTTCTCCACTGCCTCACCAACATCTGTTGTTTCTTGACTTTTTAGTAATAGCTGTTCTGACAGGTGTGAATTGGTATCTCATCGTGGTTTTGATTTGCATTTCTCTAATGGTCAGTGATATTGAGCTTTTTTTCATATGTTTGTTGGCCATATAAATGTCTTCTTTTGAGAAATGTCTGTTTATGTCCTTTGTCCACTTTTTAATGGGGTTGCTTGTTTTTTTTTCTTGTAAATTTGTTTAAGTTCCTTGTAGACTTTGGATATTAGACTTTTGTCAGATGGATAAATTACAAAAATTTTCTCTCTTTCTGTAGGTTGTCGTTCACTCTGATGATAGTTTCTTTTTTTTTCCTTTCTTTTCTTTTCCTTTTTTTTTTTTTTTTGACAGAGTCTCACTCTATCACCTGCTGGAGTGAAGTGGCATGATTTCAGCTCACTGCAACTTCTGCCTCCTGGGTTCAGGCGATTCTTCTGCCTCAGCCTCCCAAGTAGCTGGGATTACAGGTGCCCACCACCATGCCTGGCTGATTTTTGTGTTTTCAGTAGAGACGGGGTTTCACCATGTTGACCAGGCTGATCTTGAACTCCTGACCTCAGGTGATCCACACTCCTTGACCTCCATCTAAAGTGGTGGGATTACAGGCATGAGCCACCATGCCTGGCTGATGACAGTTTCTTTTGCTGGACAGAGGCTCTTCAGTTTAATTAGATCATACTTGTCAATTTTTGCTTTCATTGCAATTGCTTTTGACATTTTCATCATGAAATCTTTGCCTGTGTTTATGTCCTAAATGGTATCGTCTATATTTTTCTCTAGGGTTTTTATAGTTTTAGGTTTTATATTTAAGTCTTTAATATCCACCTTGAGTTAATTTTTATATAAGGTATAAGAAGAGGGTCCACTTTCAATTTTCTGCATATGGCTAGACAGTTTTCCCAATACATTTATTAAATTGGTAATCATTTCCTCATTACTTGTTTTTATCAGGTTTGTCAAAGATCAGACAATTGTAGATATGTAGTCTTATTTCTGAGTTCTCGATTTTGTTCCAATGATCTGTGTATTTATTTTTGTACCAGTATCATGCTGTTTTGGTTACTGTAGCTTTGTACTATAGCTTAAGTCAGGTAGCATGATGCTTTCAGCTTTCTTCTTTTTGCTTAGGGTTGTCTTAGCTACATGGGCTCTTTTTCAGTTCCATATGAATTTTAAAGTGGTTTTTTCTTCTCTAATTCTGTGAAAAATGTCAATGGTAGTTTGGGAATAGCATTGAATCTATAAATTACTTTGGTTAGTATGGCCATTTTCCTGATATTCATTATTCCTATCCATGAGCATGGAATGTTTTTCCATTTGTTTGTGTCCTCTCTTATTTCCTTGAGCAATAGTTTGTTGTTCTTCTTTAAGAGGTCCTTCACTTTCCTTGTTAGCTCCATTCTTAGGTATTTCATTCTCTTTGTAGCAGTTGTGAATGAGAGTTCATTCATGATTTGGGTCTCTGCTTCTTGGTGTATAGGAATTCTTGTGATTTTTGCATGTTGATTTTTGTATCCTGAGACTTTGCTGAAGTTACTTATCAGTTTAAAAAGCTTTTGGGGGGAGGATCCAAGACGGCTGAATAGGAACAGATCCAGAATGCGGTTCCCAGCGAGAACAATGCATGGTGTGAGGGCTCACCACATTTCCAAACAAGTTTCACTGTCCACAGACCAGGAGATTCCTGGGCTGAAAAGTGCCATGAGTTTTCAGTGCAGTGGTTTCAGCCAGTGCTGGATCAGAGCACAGAAACTCACACAAGTCTGGGCAGTCATTTTGACTGGTGCCTGGAACACCTGAGAGACAGAGCCACCCATTCAACTGAAAGGGAGGGGCTGAGACAGGGAGCCAGGTGATCTGGCTTGGTGGGTGCCAACCCCACAAAACAAGCAATCAAACGTTCTGGATTGAGAGTTTTGCAGCAAGCACAGCTGGACCCAGGACGGTCCAGCTCAGTGGGAGGAAGGACGTCCCCCACTATTGAGGCAGTCTGCCACTACCGAGGCAGTTCACACTGCAGCTGCACAGAGCCTGCAGCAGCTCAGCAACGCCTCTGCAGGCAGACTGTGACTAGACTACTCTGGGCAGGGCAGGGCAGGGCATCTATGAAAAAAGGCAGCAGTATGACAGGAACTTATAAATAAAGCTGACCTTCCTAGGTAAGAGCACCTGGGAAAAGAGGTGGTTATGAGTTCAGTTGCAGCAGACTTAAAGGTACCTGCCCAGCAGCTCCGCATGGAACAATGGAGCTCGCAGCACAGCACTTGAGCTCCTATAAGATACAGACTGTCTCCTCAAGTAACTCCCCAATCCCCGTATACACAAAGAGACACCTCGTAAAGGAGAACTCAGGCCGACATCTGGCAGGTACCATTCTGGGACGAGGATAGCAGAGGAAGAAACCGGTGGCAACCCTTGCTGTTCTGCAGCCCCTGCAGGTGATCCCCAGGTGAGTGGGTCTGGAGTGGACCTCCGGTGGTCCTGCAGCAGAGGGGCCTGACTGTTAGAAGGAAAACTAAGAAGCAGAAGGAAATAGCTTCAACATCAACAAAAAGGACATCCACTCAGAGACCCCATCTGAAAGTTACCAATTACAAAGGCTACAGGTAGATAAAGCCACTAAAATGGGAAGAAACCAGCACAAAAAGGATGAAAACACCAAAAACCGGAATGCCTCTCCTACTCCAAGGGATCACAACTCCTCACCACCTAGGGATCAAAGATGGATGGAGAATGAATCTGATGAATTGACAGAAATAGGCTTTAGAAGGTGGGTAATAACAAACTTCTCATAGCTAAAATAACATGTGCTAACCCAATGCAAAGAAACTAAGAACCTAGAAAAAGGGTTTGATGAGATGCTAACTAGAATAAACAACTTAGAGAAGAATACAAACGACTTGATGGAGGTGAAAAACACAGCATGAGAACTTTGCGAAGCATATACAAATTTCAGTAGCCTAATCAACCAAACAGAAGAAAGAATATCAGAGATTGAGCATCAACTCAATGAAATAAAATGAGAAGGCAAGACTAGAGAGAAAAGAGTGAAAAGAAATGAACAAAGCCTCCACGAAATATGGTATTATGTGAAAAGACTTAATCTACGTTTGATAGGTGTACCTGAATGTCACGGAGAGAATGAATCCAAGCTGGAAAACACTCTTCATGATATTATCCAGGAGAACTTCCCCAACCTAGGAAGGGAGGCCAACATTCAATTCCAGGAAATACAGAGAACACCACAAAGATACTTCTCAAGAAGAGCAACCCACAAAGGGAAGCCCATCAGACTAACAGTGGATCTCTTGGCAGAAACCCTATAAGCCAGAAGAGAGTGGGGGCCAATTTTCAATATCCTTAAAGAAAAGAACTTTCAACCTAGAATTTCATATCCAGCCAAACTAAGCTTGATAAGCGAAGGAGAAATAAAATCCTTTATGGACAAGCAGTTGCTGAGAGATTTTGTCACCACCAGGCCTGCCTTATAAGAGCTCCTGAAAGAAGCACTAAACAAGGAAAGGAACAACCACTCCAAAAATGCACTAAACGGTAAAGACCATTGACACAATGAAGAAAATGTGTCAACTAATGGGCAAAACATCCAGCTAGCATCAAAATCGCAGGATCAAATTGACACATAACAATATTAACCTCAAATGTAAATGGACTAAATGCCCCAGTCAAAAGACATAGACTGGCAAATTGGATAAAAAGTCAAAACCAATCAGTGTGCTGTATTCAGGAAACCCATCTCATGTGCAAGGACACACATAGGCTAAAAATAAAGGGATGGAGGAAGATTTATCAAGCAAATGGAGAGCAAAAAAAAAAAAAAATCAGGAGTTGTAATCCTAGTCTCTGATAAAATGGACTTTAAACCAACAAAGATCAAAAGAGACAAAGAAGGGCATTACATAATGGTAAAAGGATCAATGCATCAAGAAGAACTAATGATCCTAAATATATGCACACTCAGTACAGGAGCACTCAGGTACACAAAGCAAGTTCTTAATGACCTACAAAGAGACTTAGACTCCCACACAATAATAGTGGGAGACTTTAACACTCCACTGTCAATATTAGACACATCAACGAGACAGAAAATTAGCAAGTCTATCCAGGACTTGAACTCAGATCTGGACCAAGCAAACCTAATGGACATCTACGGAAATCTCCACCCCAAATCCACAGAATATACATTCTTCTCAACACCACATCACACCTAATCTAAACTTGACCACATAATTGGAAGTAAATCACTCCTTAGCAAATGCAAAAGAATGAAAATCATAGCAAACAGTCTCTCAGACCACAGTGCAGTCAAATTAGAACTCAGAATTAAGAAACTAACTGAGAACCACACAACTTCATGGAAACTGAACAACTGGCTCCTGAATGTCAACTGGATAAACAATGAAATAAAGACATTCTTTGAAACCAATGAAAACAAAGACACAATGTACGAGAATCTCTGGGAAACATTTAAAGCAGTGTCTAGAGGGAAATTTATAGCAATAAATGCCCACAAGAGAAGCAAGGAAAGATTTAAAATTGACATCCTATCATCAAAATTAAAAGAGCTAGAGGAGCAAGATCAAAAAAACTCAAAAGCTAGCAGAAGACAAGAAATAACTAAGATGAGAGCAGAACTGAAGGAGATAGAGACACACAAAACCCTTCAAAAAAATCAATAAATACAGGAGCTGGTTTTTTGAAAAGGTCAACAAAATAGGCAGACCACTAGCCAGATTAATAAAAAAGAAAAGAGAGAAGAATCAAATAGATGCAATAAAAAATGATAAAGGGGATATCACCAACCAACTCCACAGAAATACAAACTGCAATCAGAGATTACTACAAACAACTCTATGCACATAAACCAGTAAACCTGGAAGAAATAGATAAATTTCTGGATACTTTCACCCTCCCAAGCCTAAACCAGGAAGAAGTTGAAACCTTGAACAGACCAATAACAAGAGCTGAAGTTGAGGCAGCAATTAATAGCCTACGAACCAAAAAAAGTCCAGGTCCAGACAGGTTCACAGCTGAATTCTATCAGACGTACACAGAGGAGCTGGTACCATTTCTTCTGAAACTATTCCAAACAATCCAAAAAGAGGGAATCCTTCCCAGATCATTTTATGAGACCAACATCATCTTGATTCCAAAACCTGGCAGAGACTCAACAAAAAAAGAAAATTTCAGGCCAATATCCATGATGAACATAGATGCAAAAATCTTCAATAAAATACTGGCAAACTGATTACAACAGCACATCAAAAAGCTTATCCTTCACGATCAACTAGGCTTCATTCTGGGGATATAAGGCTAGTTCAACATATGCAAGTCTATAAACGTAATCCACCACATAAACAGAACCAAAGACGAAAACCACATGATCATCTCAGTAGATGCAGAGAAGGCCTTCAACAAAGCTCAATAGCCCTTTATGCTAAAAACTCTCAATAAACTAAGTATCAATGAAACGTATCTCAAAATAATAAAAGCTATTTATGACAAACCTACAGCCAATATCATACTGAATGGGCAAAAACTAGAAGCATTGCCTTTGAAATCTGGCATTAGACAAGGATGCCCTCTGTCACCCCTCCTATTCAGTATAGTATTGGAAGTTCTAGCAAGAGCAATCAGGCAAGAAAAAAAAAATAAAGGGTATTCAGTTAGGAAAAAAGGAAGTCAAATTCTCTATATCTGCAGATGACATGATTATATATTTAGAAGTCCCTATCATCTCAGCCCAAAATCTCCTTAAACTGGTAAGCAACTTCAGCAAAGTCTCAGGATACAAAATCCATGTGCAGAAATCACAAGCATTTCAATACACCAATGACAGACTAACAGAGAGCCAAGTCATGAGTGAACTCCTATTCACAATTGCTACAAAGAGAATAAAATACCTAGGAATACAACTAACAAAGGATGTAAAAGACGTCTTCAAGGAGAACTACAAACCACTGCTCAAGGAAATTCGAGAAGACACAAACAAATGGAAAAACATTCCATGCTCTTGGTTAGGAAGAATCAATATTGTGAAAATGGCCATATTGCTCAAAGTAATTTACAGATTCAATGCTATCCCCATCAAGCTACCTATGACCCTCTTCACAGAACTGGAAAAAATCACCTTAAACTTCATACAGAACCAAAAGAGAGCCTGCATAGCCAAGTCAATCCTAAGCAAAAAGAACAAAGCTTGAGGCATCATGCTACCTGATTTCAAACTATACTACAAGGCTACAGTAATCAAAACAGCATGGTACTGGTACCAAAATAGAGATATATACCAATGGAACAGAGCAGAGGCCTCGGAGGCAGTGCCACACATCTACAACCATCTGATCTTTGACAAACCTGACAAAAACAAGCAATGGGAAAGGATTCCCTGTTTCACAAATGGTGTTGGGAAAACTGGCTAGCAGTGGGCAGAAAGCAGAAACTGGACCTCTTCCTGACACCTTACACTAAAATTAACTCCAGATGGATTAAAGACTTAAACATAAGACCTAACACCATAAAAACCCTAGAAGAAAACCTATGCAAAACCCTTCAGGACATAGGCTTAGGCAAGGACTTCATGACTAAAACACCAAAAGCATTGGCAACAAAAGCCAAAATAGACAAAT